>BBXU01003145.1:0-47524 GCA_001598975.1 Parachlorella kessleri
CCCACGTTATGCACCCGACCGCATCTAGAGGGGTGGAGCTATGCATATCCGTACGAATGCTGTGGTGCGTCTCGTTTGAGCATGCCACGTCAGTGAGCTTTGTGTCGACGGCATCCTCGACAAGGGTTGATCGTACCTTACGACCGGGTACCTTGCACTTCGACTCGTTCAGCTCCCCTCTATCATGTGTTCGGAAGGCATGCAACGGGTTTGGTTACTGGCAGCCTGTTGGCATTCCGACCAAACGGGGCATGGGAGGTACCAGGGAGGGTATCAAAAATCGTATCAAAAACAGTGTCAAAACAGTATCTCACTTATTATAAGGCTTGTGGGCATTGGGACGAGTCTCCAGTCCAACAACATACCACCACTTGCCAGCCCATCCAGGAACCAGTGCGACAGAAATGCCAGGCAGCCGTGTCCCATAGATCCAACCTCGCCCAACAAGCACGACACGGAGACTACAAGGCATATGCTAACGGGGGGGCTGCGAGGATCCCCTAAATGGCCCAACTCCTACGGGCTACTTGCCCTTGGCCGGGGTATCGAACTTGGCCTGGGCCTTGGCCACCACATGCCGGATCGCCCTCAACTCATCGTCAGTAATCCCGGCATTCACCAGCGCTGCCAGCCTGTCGAAGGTGGTGGCGCCGTCCTGCGGCGGGTCCGCCTTGTCTCTGGCCACATACTCTCGCCTGCAATGCATGCCACGAGGTACATGTCACCTTGTCATTGAAGCAGTGCGGCAATAATGCTAGACCTCCACAACACCCAATGTTAAACATTCAGGGCAACCCCCCAAAAGTGCAAGGCCAGGGCAATCCCAGCACCAAGTACCAGGCGAGCTGGTTGTTTTAAACAACCACAACATCCCAACAACTCACATGGCCTGACTAAGAGGGGCCTTCCAGAAATGGTACTCGTCACGAAGTTTGACCTGCGCATGCCCAGACAAAGGGTCGGGTTTGGCAGGCGTGACAGGTGGCATGCACAGCCCACGGTTGTAGAGCCCACGGTTGGCAGTCACGGACTTAGTATGGCATATGTAAGCGATTGGCCCTCAAATGCTTGGGCATTGGCATATGACTCTATTGTGTCACTTTGCCGTGATGCCGACAATGGCATCCACCTCTTCTAGTCTGCTATGTCATGTACTGGCACATGGGTGTACAGTGTTGAGCAACCAAAGTAAGCCTGGCATTTACACAGTGGGGCAGGTGAGGCATTCTGGACAGCATCCAGACAACATTTGCATAGCATCTCGGCCGGGTTGGGCTCGAGGCATCGAGGACGGCATATTAACCCCGACCCCTGGGGAACACTCCGCACGGCTCCAAAGCTGCTGATGGCATTGGCATACATAAACGTCCAACGTGTTCATTGGAGCTCCCCTGGGGGCAGTGTATAATTCCGGACTCCAACCCTCATGCCTGGATCTCGGTGACAGTCACATGGGCTGCAAGGGATATCGGTGGGCAGGGGCATATATGGTCACCTAAGGTCCAGACAACAACACTTAACAGTGCAGGCATGTGATACGTATGGGCTCCCATGTGCCTATCTCATGCCCTCAGTCACTCTCTATAGTACCGCAAGGCTAGGGTTTAAGGAGGGTCCATTAGGTTGGGGCAGTGGTAGCGTAAAGGCAGGACCCGGAGTTGATGCCTGACTACTTCAGAATTGAAGGAAGCCTACTGAACAATTGGTGGAAATGGAGCACTCATGGAGTGAGCCGTGGGGACAAAACCTAAACAGGCACAAAGCTCGCCCATCCCCCCCCCCCCCCACCTAGCGAAGCCAGCAGATAAGCCCCTTCAGCAAGGGCGAAAACTTGTCTTGGTCGCTGGCACCTTCCACCCTGCATCCCCCCGTCCCATGTGTCCGACGGCACCGTGGACATTGAAGCTCTAGCCTCCGAGGCCAAAGGCTCATCCCCTTTTGCACTGACTCTAGTGGGGAGCAAAACTGAAACACACCACCCAACTCAATTGACAACCCAACTCAATTGACTTGCCCTCCCCCCTACCTAACCAAGCTGATCTTGATTAGCCAGTCCACTAAAAACCGTATCAGATTGCATTGCCATCCCCCCTACCTACGGAACTAAGCTTGATTTGCCTCTAGACAATCGTGGGCCACCTTAGGACGGATGTTGTCCTGCCACTCATGTATCTCATGTATCACACGAGCAAGGGGAGGAAAACAACACCAACCCTTCCTATCGACGGCAGCCACGATGCGCTTCTTCAGTCCAGACACCTAACGACAGCGGGGCACCTGGCCTGTCAAGGCAAGCCATTGAGCCTGATACCTAGACAGCCTAGCACCGCCAAGAAACACTACTAGACCCGAATGCAGGTGACTGAAACGGCGCTGGCCATTGTTGTCAGTGTGACAACCCCTTGACAACTTGGCATGTAGCACCACCCCACCTGCCTGCATTTGTGCTACGAACTCAGTATGGTGGCCATTTGTTATACTCAGTCTTTGGGGGCTTTCATATAAATGGGCGTGTTGTGAGCATCCTACCACGTGATACGTGTTGAACAATGAGCGACCTCAGTAATTGCACCTTTGCTTGCTTCTAACAGGGAAGCGGCTTGCAGTGGCCGGCCAAGGGGCTACAAACGGGGGTGGCTGCAGGGATTCCGAGGTGCGGTGGATCTGCTCAGCCAATTGAGTTCAACCAGCTTGTTGAGGGGGGCAGGCTTGCCACGAGGGACTAGGGAGATGAGGAGTCCTTTGGATACTATATATATACGAGGTGGTTGCCGCTATCGGCGGCGCCCCCTTGGCGTGGGTGCACTTCTACAGAAGGCAAGCTCCCACCCCAGGACTATCATGAAAGAAAAAAAACAGGTATACAAAAGAGGGAGATGTTTGTTGCAGCGGGATCATTGTCCGCCTCTTCCGCGGCCAACTCTTCTGCGGCTAACCTGGGTTTTAGCACCACCCTAAGGCAGGCCTTGCGCAAAGCTCGCACCTTGCGCGCCGCGCTCAGCATGGCTTTGGCATTTATGCTCGAGCGGACAACCGTTGTGGAGCCCATCAATCTGGTGAGGGTGGCAGAGGTGTCTTCAACCTAGGGCGAAAAGTGTTTGCAGGAGTTATTTGTGTACACCATTGGGTCACCCCTGAGATGGAGGCCGGTTTGTTTGCATTAGGTTGTCAACAGCGTCCTTTGTTTACAGGTATGGCATTGCTGTCATCGGGATGCTCCGTATGACTGCAGTGGTAAGCTATTGGCAGGTTTCAGATATGGGATTGTGTTTAGCATGCTGCTCCGTTTACCTAATTGGGATTGCTGTCGGCATGGTGCTTGGTTTACAGATATGAGATTACAGTAAACAGGTTGCACTGTATACCTGTGTGGGGGAGCTATCAGCAAATTGCAGGTGTACATGCGTATCGGTTTCCTATGTTCACCGGCCCCTCGCTAGCATGATGTTGGCCGCTGCTGCCTCACCATGCATCCCCCGAAAAGTTATGGAGGTCCCACAAGCAGCTCTTGCCCCGCGGCCCTGGCTCCCTCCGCCGTCCGCTCCGCCAACCACTAGACAGTGTCCCCATGTAACCGTGCATCAGACAAAGACGTCCCGCTTGCAGGCACAAAGGGCGCCGCCACCACCCCACGCATACAAACAACAATAGCCAGGTGTCTAGATGTCCGCACTGACACCTAGCCCTAGGCCTAGGCAACACAACCCCCTAATTGAGCACTTGTCGCCTACGCGCCCATGCCCTGCCCCCCAGCGGCCTGCAATGGCGCACTTCTTCCTCCTTGCAGGTCTTTACATGCAAAGCCCCCTGGACCCACCTTACCAACCTTCACATATGAGTTGCCCTCACGTGCCTGACAGGCACGAAGGAGCGTGGCTCGGTGCCTGACAGCACGTGGTTGTGCTGCCCTCGCATGGCGGCTGTCTGTCAGCACAATGATAAGTGCTCTGTGGGTTGTTGCATGCCAGCACAGCTGCTTGGCCAAGCCTTGCCACCCATGTTGGAGCCCCACGCCCACATGCCACTGGTTGCAGGGCACCAAGCTCCCCCGCACCGATCCTAACCCGACTTTCATGCCCCGTCAGGACAGCGGTACAAGCGGGAGGCAACATGGCCTTTGCTGCTGGGCGAGGACCCCATTGTCTTTTAGCTCAAGAGTTTGAGGGATCCCGACAGCCGTTGCGTTTGGACCGCCCTAAGTCCCAGCTGGCCCGTTGCACCAAGACCTGGGACAAGAAGCGCCAATGTGCCCTCCTATACCTGTGGTTCTTGAAAAACATGGTGAGGTGAGCCATGTACCCTCGCACGACATGAGTTTGTGGGGTTGCACTAGCTTCCTCCTTGACAGGTGCTTGGCGAGGTGTATATAAGTATGCTGGTATAGGTATGCCACACGCTGGTTGAGGGCAGGGACACGAGCCATGCAATTGCGTGCTGAATAGAGAGTGTCTCCCCCACGGCAGCTTCTCAGCACCGCGCACCCCCCGCCAGGGCATGGGTTAGCTCTTGCTGGGCTGGGAGGCCGGGTGGGTCATACCCACCCTCGCCCTCCACCCGGTAGCGCCTGAGGCCACCTTGTGGGCTACATGCCCATGAGGTGCAACCGATGGCGCTCCCTTAACCAACGCCCCTGGCCGGTGCCCACTGGGCATCACTTGGCGCCCAGCTACGGCTGGGCAGCGAGGCCTGGGCGTATTTATTTATTTATTTATTTATTTATTTATTTATTTATTTATTTATTTATTTATTTATTTATTTATTTATTTATTTATTTATTTATTTATTTATTTATTTATTTATTTATTTATTTATTTATTTATTTATTTATTTATTTATTTATTTATTTATTTATTTATTTACTTATTTACTTATTTATTTATTTATTTATTTATTTTATTTATTCATTTATTTATTTATTTATTTATTTATTTATTTATTTGCGTGCTGAATAGGGTGCGGAGTTGTGACCATCCCTTTTTGGTGGTGTGTGGGGTCCGACATGGTTTTGATGTGTATGCCGGCGCGCCATGTCAGCTTGAATGACTACGAGGACTTCAATGGGTTTGCAATCTACATTAGTCTCCTACGGCAATTCGAGACCAGCCAGTTTCACCTCAAGAACCTTATGGGTACAGAATATGAAAGTCTCATTGTTCCTATCGACTGACGGCAAGTGCGCCTGCAGCGATTCCGAGCCCCTGCTGCAGCGGCTGTTGAATATGAACGCCTAAGGTGTCAAAGCGGGTCGTGCAAAAGCCACACCCGCAGAGTTGAAGGTGTGCAGCAGCCTGTGTCCCCAAGGTTGATGGGGGGCGTGCAGCAGGTTGTGTCCCCAGGGGGGTTGCGTTGACGGGGGCGTGCAGTAGGCTACGTCCCCAGGGGGTTGTGTTGCCGGGGGGTGTGCAGGAGCACATGTCCCTAGTGGGATGTGTTGACAGGGGGTGTGCAATAGGATGTGTGCCTAGTGAGCTGTGTTGACGGGGGTGTGCAGCAACACTTATAGGTAAATAACCCCTAGGGTCACACTTTGATTACACAAGCGCCTTATAAGCTCCCTTCATCAACAATTGCCTAGCACCCTATGTGAACAAGGATAACACCTGCATTCCCTTCTTGGCTGTCAAACCGATATCCTGCATCAGACAAGTAACGCACCACTGCTGGCAATAGCCGTGGCTGCCCTGTGTTGCTATGCCGTCCAAGCCCTGTTACCACCTCTAAAAGGATTCCGCCGGGATGGCCAAGCGAGCCCAAGCTAGTCAAGTGCCGCTCTAGAATCTGCAGCACAAGGGGTGGTATCTATGATACCACGGTGCAACGTGTGCAATCAACCTAAGCCTAAGACGCACTATGCGTGATACTGAAGCAATCAGTACTAAGCCTAAGAAGCACTATGCGTGATACTGAAGCCTTTAAGCACTGCAAATGATGCATGTGGCCCAGGTAGCTGTGGCTGACCGCATGCCACCTACCTGCAGTGCCTCCTCAACATGCAGTCCATGTAGGTCAACTTTGAAAGTATTGGTGACCTGCAACATGGCTCAAAGCCTTCTTGGCCATCGTACCTTTCAAATCCACACTAGGAAGCAAAACCTGGTTACATGACCTAAGCAGCAGGCATGTGTTGACAAACATATGGAGATATTGAAAAACAAATATGCAATAAACCATGCATTCTACTGAAAACGCACCTCTGCATTGGATATTCTGTACGCGGCTGAGTTGGCTCGCCTACGAGCTGCGCCCCCCAATTCTGCATGATGCCGGCTAGTGGCTGCAAGCTCGTTGGACAACGCGTGCTCACCACGAGCCGCTGCTGCCCGTGCAGCCTGCATCAACAAACAATCAGTCAATGCAACTCAACAGATATGCTGAATACTAGATAACAAGTATTGCAATTGCAGCAACTCAATGGGCTCTGTTCGATCCCATGTCACCATAGTGTGCATACAGCAAGGAAAAACCGTACGAGAGCATTCATTTGCAACTGTGCCTGTCAAATTTGCTGCCGAGCATAAGTGAACCGGTCAGGCACCTCAGCACTGCCCACCTTTTCATACATGGCCTTGGCCGCCAGGTGAAGCGACATGGCCTGGCGCTCGGCGACGGCCAGGGGATCACTAGCTCCTGTGTGAGGCCTGGGCCCTCTGGACCTGCCCCCACCACGGCCTCCACCGCCTGTCCTCCCTGCACCTGGTGCTCGTGGCGGTATACTCCCAGAGCCAGTGTAAGTCCTGGGCTGCGGAGGCGAATGCTGCTGCTGGGTGAGGCGGTTGGATGGGGGGTGCGCAGACCCATGTGGCAGCGGTGCTATTTCAGCAGGCAAAGTCCCAAGCCCGCCTTGCTCCATATGGAGGGCTGTCAGGAATGAAGCCGCCTCGCCTACATCACCACCGTGCATCTGCAATCAAGCAAGAGCATCACATGAATTTAGCTAAACTAAGCAGCCAAGCATGGCAGCAACTACACCAGTAATGCCCTAACCAAACCCATAAGAACCAATGTATGGTAAGCTTAAGCTTGGAGCCCACACTCATACTTCCAAATCCTCACATGAAGGTGGTCAATCGATCGCAGAGCTTGTCGATGTTGCCCTGGACCATTTCCAGCCGAAATCACAGAGCTGACACAGGCAACTCTGCAACACACCTCCAAAGCAGCGGAGAGGACATCAGCCTCGATGCTGGGAAAAGCCTGCCGCAGTGAGTCTTCAGTGAGGATGGGCGGCCCAGCACTGCCACTGGCGTAGCCATGGCTGGAAACAGGCTCGCCCCCCTCACTGCGAGCACCTGTATCACATAGGCAAACCACACTGGGCTTTGGGAGCTTGCATGTCAAGAGCAAGCACCACTCCTGCCATCATCGGGCCAGAAGGTAGTTGTGCCTTCCATCGACCTTCGTGGTCTTGCTGTCTTGTTCACCCCTGCCAACCCGCCAACAAGAAGAGCGTGCGTGGGAGCAACATATAAAGTGAGGTCCATGGAGAGCATGGATACTAAATAAGCCCTAGGTATTCGTCACAGAACAACGTCGGACATTGTGCTATGCACCCATCAGTCATGATGGTACTAGCACTACAATAGCGTAATACCACCCACATAACATATGCTCACCTGCCGAGCTGCTGGAAGACTCGTAGCCAGCCCCAGACACAGCCGCCAGGCTAGGTTCCCCTTCAAGAACTGGAGAGGACTGCTGGCCAGCCGACGGGAAGCCAGTCCTTGGCTGTGTTGCACCTCCTCCAGGAGCTGCAAACATCCCGGGTGCGGCATCTCGCAACCAGGGGAAAGATAGGGCTGCGTGGGGCTGGGAAGGAGAGGGCGTTGCCGACAGACTTGCGGGGAAGAAATCTGCCAATGTGGCGGGAGCTGGCGGCTGCCCTGGTGCTTGTTGCAGGCGCTGCACATTAACACTGGATGGCGGCTGGTGATGGGAGATAGGGAGGGTCCCAAACGAGGGTGAGGGCAGGGTGTCCGCAGGCGGTGAAATATTCTGTGGGCTCTGCTGCGCTTGTGGTTGGGGAGGCGGGTGGTCGGTGCGCCCCTCACCAGGCTGGGATGCCAAAGAGCTGAGCAGGTCAAGGGGGCCCCCATCATCAACAAGCTCTCCAGCCTGCTGCTCCGCAAAGCTCACCCTGCATGGTGACCTGGCTGCTGGCAGCAAAGGTTTTGCTGCCACTGCTGCTGAGGCTGCATGTAGATACCCCGGCTGACGTGGCAGCCGGACGCTTGGCTGCAGCCCTTCCTGCAGAGACCCAGCCTGCCCTGGCTGGGAGGCGCTGGGGCGTTCTGACTTAGTAGGGCTGCTTGCTGGGCGTCTTAAAAGCCCAGGTCGAAGCCGCTGCGCAGGTGCTTCTCGAGGTCGGCTGGTAGTCAAGCCTTCCGAAGCTATGGACGCATGCGCTGGCTGGGCACGACTGGGGTTGCTGGCCGAAGCGGCAGGCGGAGCAGCGGCGGTATCAGCCAAGTGCAGCATGTCCAACAAGTCATCAAGGCTAGGCTCAGCAATGATGGCTGGGCCTGCAAGCTGCTGCACCACTGATGCCGGAGTCGCTGGCGATACTCCCTGCGCTGTAAGTCGCTGGTTCTGCTGCTCTGCAAGGGCGCCAGCCAGACCGCTGGCGAGCTGAGACGACTGCTGATGAACTGCAGGGGAGGCTGACTTGGCACTGGCAGCTACTTGGGGCAGGGTCGCAGGGGAGGGGGCGGGAGGCGGGGGGGCTTCACCCCGCTTCAGTATTCGAATGGGAGCAGCCTGGTTCAGCTTGGGGGCTGCCTTCAGGCGCTGCAAGCTGTCCAGCAGCTCTTGCTGGGTGTAGGCAATGCTGCCATCCTCGAGTTTGACACCTACTGTGCCTGCGCATGGGTTGGACAAATGGCCCGTAACAGGTGAGGTATGGGACATGGGTGTTTTCAAGTATATCATGAGAAAAGAAGACAAAGGCCGACTGGCATACAGGAGACTAGGGATGGCACCCCAGCGCAAATCATACAATATTCGAACACAAGACAACAGCAATGCTGTCCTTATCGCCCATTGCACTCACTTGTCCTCTTGCAACAACATCAGCTGCGGTGGCGACCACCTAGCGCAGAATGCTCCGCTACCCATCTCGCAACAGCTCACACAGCCTGTCGAGCAACCCTCAGTGACCTTAGCGGTCCTGATGTACACAGCCTATGCCCCAGACCCTCTATTCCATTGTGCTGCTGTACACTATTTCCAGCCGACAGGGCCGCTTATTGACTCACCATGCAGCAGCTTGACCCCAACCAGCGGCATGATGCGAGCCCTGGGGTCCCTGGACTTGGCGTCCCTCACAAGGTCCCCGGCTTCACGAGGCGGCACGCCCTCCGCAACTGAGACAGTGACGTGTGGCACCGCCTCGGAGTGGTAGGGGAGCCAGCTGGGGTGCTGCACCGCCAGCGCCTGCAAGGCACATGTCGACAGCTTTGCTTGAACACCCCAGTTAGCTGTTGGCAGGCACGGTGGTGAAGGTGGCCCCAACGGAATCTCACAGGGTGCACACCATCTGTTTGCACCTGTGGCCAAATAGCTTTTCTGTTTGCAGCCTGTTTCCACCACTGCCCAGCGGGACACAGTGCATAACACTTGCTTCCAATTGCCAGTGTACAGAGCCAAGCTCCGACCTAATAGCGGCTAGGGCGTCTCCTAAATGCTGTCACAGTGCGCCGCGGGCTCAATTTGGACCCCAGCCCACCTGAGCGCGATAGTCGCAAGCTGCCCCTTCCACAAAGAGCGCCGCCTCGCGCCCCAGCGGCAGCTCTAGGCAGAGGTCAAGGGAGGGCCGGTAGGCCAAGGTCATGTGGTCTGCTGAGACAGACTCATGCAGAGGTGCAGCATGTTGCAGCAGTCGGTCACGGCTAGCCTCGTTCAGGAACACCGCTGCATAATGAATGTCCTGCAAGAGGGAGGGGCGCTGGCTGAACAGTGGCCCCATCTATACCTCGTCAACACTAGGTATAGGGTAATGGCTATTGGCTAAGCTCTAGGTCCACAAACCTCCGCGCAAGGTTGCGTACCATTATTACTTCGACCTACCCACAAGCCAACAAATCCCTGACATAAGGTAACCAGAAAGTTTACCGACACATCCGTATGTGCCTCTGCACAGGGAAAGCCACATTGTACTGAGTGGTGCGCTTGCCTCACCTCAGTGCCCGTGCTCCCACTGCTGCCATCTCCTGCGCCTGCTGACGAAGAAGCTCCATGCCCCACCCCGTTGGCAGCTTCACCACTGGCTGGCAAAGGCTGAGCTTTGCTATGGCACTGTAGCACGCGCACTGGCTGGACGTGGTTGATAGGAGTCTTGGGAGCATGGGTCTGCTGCACGCCCTGCCTCTGCACACTAGCCGGTACTGTGGGCCTGGCTGCAAGATCCGCACGCTGCAGCTGCCGCAATGCCACGCCTGCAGGCTGCTGCAAGGGTGACGCCCGCGCCTGTGCTCCCCGCGCCGGCCCTGAAAAATGTACGGCCGGCCACCAGGTGCGATGCTGGGGTTGCTGACTCTGCTGCGACTCTGGAAGCTGCGCTGGCCCTCCAACAGGTGCTGCTACTCTTGACTCTTTGCCCACGGGATGACCTCCTGCACTGGGCTCCCAGCCACCATTTGCCTCACAGCTGGACTGAGGGGCCGGTCCTGCCAGAAGTCTTTGGCACAGCTCTGCTGCCTGCTCAGGGTCGCCGCCTGCTTCCTCCAAGGCATAGCGTACCTGTTGACAAGCGCAGCAGAAGGAAACCTTGAAGAACTGGCTGGCTAATTCCTAGACATGCACTCATGGTACGGCACATGGCTTCCAACCTGGGAGGGGGAAAGCTCAGGGAATTGGTCTTCGAGTGTCAGCGCTGCGACGTCCATCAACAACGTTATGGTGCAAGTGATCTTAGTAGCAACTCATGATCACAAAGGACGTTTCTGCAGAGTGGTAGCAGTATGCTTTACAAAACATCTTGATGTCTGCAACCAGTAAAGGGCAACTTGTTGCGACTACGAGTGGGCGCTGTGGCTGTATGCGCTGCGAGCTGCGCACCACCAAGGATGACCTGCCATCCCAGCACCGCCAGTGGACCAACCTGATAAGATATCTTTTGTAGCTTGAATAGACAGCTCCAACCGTTCGTGGGCCGCAGGACCGTACCACCACCATGATAGGCCCCGGCACTTCTGCAGGCCGGCAGCTGCTGCAGGCCCAATGGTTCACTTCTTGCAAGAAGCCTCGTTTATCGGCTCGTCTAAAGGTGGCTGCAACCAACTGGGTAAGGAAGCCGTCAGGTGCAGCACTGTTGCGGACAGCGTCTAGGCCAGACCACAGCACCAAATAGAACATGTTATTCCGGGGTCTACTCAGACGTCCAGCACCCAAGATGCAACCCCTGGCTCAACACTCAACAGCACTTCGGCTGACACCTTGCCTGTGAACCGAAGGTTTCTCGGCTGCCTGGAGTGCGGTACGCTATCACCTGGGTGCCTACTCGCGTTGCAGGACCCTGAGGGACTTTTTGGCCGAGCCGCACCCGCCTCGGGCATCATTGAGCGTCGCCTGATGCAGCAGCGCATATCCACGGACAAGGAGTTTGCGGCCAGCTTCGAGAAGATGCAGGCCAAGCTGAAGGAGGAGCTGGACGCTAAGAGGGAGGTAAGCAGGTCTGCTGTGCTCTCGGCAGTTAAGATTGCTCCCTGGTATATTGGGATGTCTCCAGGGTAAAGCGCACTTGGCATCGCTGCAGCCCGGACTTGCACTTAACGATGCGTCCCTATGGCTTCCTTCCCAAGCACTAGGATCAGGCATGGCTGCCATGCAACTTGGCAGCCGGCCCAGGTTAGCATGATGCCACCATACAGAGAGGTCCTCTGGTAGATTAGACGGGAGTTATCTCTTGCACCTGGCATGTGCATGTCACTGAAGAAATATTGGTACTACTTGCAATATACTCTTCTTGCACCATGGTGCTGTCCTCGCTCGGAGCTGCCATACATGAACTCAGCGCAAGTATCCGACCTGTGCAGGCGCGAGAAGTACCTGCTGATGACCATGACCTTGTGAACCACCTTCTAGACACAGAGGCCATGGAGATGGACTATGAGGTGGCACGCTGTAGGCCGCGGCTTACAGCCGAGTTCTTTGCCCTGCTGGACCGGAAAATAGGTTGGTATTTCGTGCCTCCAGGCAGCACCGGTGACCTGACTTGCCAGATACTCAAGTCCCCCGTCTGTTCGGGTGCAAGTTCCAGGCAGCTGCCAGCCAGCCACGTTCGGTGAGGGCCTGGTAGGCTGCGGGTTTGCAATGCAGTTGCGTCTGTTTAAGTTACCCTAGCACACCAGTGAGGTGGTCCTGATTGCCGGGTGCAGGCATAGAACGGTTTTCCACCGCCCCTGACGAAGAGAAGCTGGCAGAGTTGGAAGCCCTCAGAGACTTTCTAAAGGTGCGCTGCCCACGCTCTTTGCTCAGTCGCCCGCCACCCCCATGCCCCCCGCTCAGTATCGCGCAACCAGCAAGCATGGCACTCAGGCCAGCGTACAAGTGTTCCCGCCTGGCTGGCACACTACAACTCCAGCGTTGTGCCATGCAGGAGGCGGTTGCTGCAGTGGACAAGACTGTGAGTAGCGTCACTGCACCACAGGAGCGGATGGTGAAGCTGCTGCAAGCAAAAGACAAGAAGGCTACGCTTTTGGAGATGGCGGGTGAGACTGTGGGTGCTGTGATCAGGTTATTTTCATGGCAGCCGGCGTGGCTGGTCGCACACTGCTAGCTGTTCTACCATGCCTCAGAAGTTCGGCACCATCCCGGTGTTAACCTTGTGCCTGTACGGTGTTGCTCAGAGCATGGGGCTTGCTGCACACTTCACCATGGGCATGCAAGGAAGGCTTCGATGTGGACAGCACTGTTTAGCTTGTCGTGACCCACGTGAATCTGGAACCCGCACTTGCTGTGCAGGTGCTGGCGAGATAGATCAGGGGCTGTTTGACTTGCTACAGCAAAACATAGACAGCGCCCGGCAAGCAGGTCAGTCTGCCGCAGCCGACTTTATGGAGAAGGTGCTGGTCGCAGCCAAGCGATACTCGGTTTGAGTGCCTCGGCAGCAAGTGCTGTGGGGGGGGGGGAGTTGGCTGCTGTGACCCGGGACATGAGTGAGCTGTGGTTGTTATAAGCTTGACATCTTGTCATCAGGTCGTTATCGATCCATCACGCTATCTCTAGGTTGCCATTCTCTAGTCCTAGTCTAAGAGTCTAACGTCCAAGTGCGATTGCGAGCATGGTTAGGTGCCCGCCTTTACCATTTTATGGGAGTTGTAGGAGGTCTGCAGATGCATGAGCGTTGCCTGCATCTGTAGAAGCCTACAATACGCAAGCTAGGCTAGCTTGTTGGTTTTTTTGCTAGTACGTGTCATGGATATGCTTACAGCCCAGGCAATCCAGTGACCGAGAGTCATGACGAGCACTGAATCCAAGCACACCACGAGACACATGGAGGGTTCGTTGTGAAGGAATACGAGAAGCGAAATAACAATAGAGTAAAGGAGGACTGGCGGTATTAAATGCAGAAAGTAAGGGTGCAGGAGGGCATCAGACAACAAAGCAGAGAAAGTGGTACTGTAAATTGCAGAGGCCACGGCAGCTCGGGTGTGATTGGTGTAAGCAGTTCTCACAACATTGACTACGCTCAGCTCTCAAAGTGAGGCATCCAGCACTTTGTATGTTACACCCAGCCAGTCAGCTTCACCTGCTCCAGTGGCCTTGGCTTGTTCCGGGGAGAGAACTACTGGCTCAGATCCCAGGCAAGACACAAAGCATAATTGCATAGCCCCTGTCAGCCCAGTATACCTGTCCCTCCTCCCTGATCGCATTACCAGCCACCCTCAATAAAGACACTCAGCCATGCACGGTCGTGGGAACCATGGGGGCCATGCAGGGTCTGGCTGGTGGGGGGGAGATTGAGCTCTTGTTCTTGCTACTCCCCA
The DNA here is from genome assembly GCA_001598975.1 of Parachlorella kessleri. Lineage (NCBI taxonomy): Eukaryota > Viridiplantae > Chlorophyta > Trebouxiophyceae > Chlorellales > Chlorellaceae > Parachlorella > Parachlorella kessleri. The sequence goes on from BBXU01003145.1 coordinate 13,983, forward strand.
TTGCGGTTCAAGGCCGTGCCACTATGACAATGGAAAGCAACACTAGCACGGCCAGAGAACCGGCAGCCACCCAGCTTGCAGCTTGAGCAGTAGATGCCAAGGCCTCAGTCGCCTGCACACAGGTAATGCCCAACCACTAGCTGGAGATGCTGCACATTCACTGCATGCTGCCGCCCAGGGTAAACATCTGCTCCCGTCCCCATCAAAAGCAATATTACGCATTCGACATGCCTGCTCGTTCTCTGAACCAGGGACAAAAGGCCTGATGCCCACCTTCGTAACTGCCTCCGTCTGGAAAGCCATGGCGCGGCACAGCTTCTGCAGGTCGACGGCAAGGCTTGGACTGCGCTCTATGGTCGACTCCTCCTCCTCAGTCCCTAAGTCACTGCCACTACCCTCATCAGTGACACCCTCGCTGCCGCCTGCAAAGGAACCCCAGCCAGCATCGCAGCTGCGAGGCGGCCGGGGTTCCTCCTGCTCACTGAAGTGCACGCTGCGTGGAGGCCGTCTCATGCTGTCTGTGCTGCGGGCGCTGGGCGGACGGCTGCCACGCTGCGGTGACCGCGGCTTCCCAGGAGAGGAGGGCTGGGCCCTGCACAGACCAGCCTGAAGGGTCCATCACAACTCGTCAGCTACACAGCAGTGGCTGGACCTTCTTGGGACCCAATGAGCCAGATCTTTCAAGTGGCTCCAGATGCACCAGCTCAATTCTCACGGGTACTCCTGGCAAGGGATCCAACATTCCCGGTCGTCCCGTGAAACAGCACAGTCTACTTCGTCTTCCCACCACACAGTCGTGAACCTCTCACCCTTGGCTGATCATCCAGTCTTGGAGAGTCTCTAGCCCGGCCTCAAACTCTTCCTGCTGCTGCTCCGCAGAGGCCACTCCCAGCGCGGCCGCAGAAGCCGCTGCTGCCGCTGCAAGGCTGCGGCCAGAGTAGCTGCGGGCGTAGTAGTGCCCAGGCCCCCTCCCAGCCGAGTTAAGGGGGCGGGGTTGTTGCCAGGAAGCACCTGACCTGCCTGACCGCGGAGGGGATGAAGATGGGCTAAGCTGCTGTTCGGTGGCCAGGCTGGCAGCCAACAACTCTGCAAGCAGGAACGTGAGGGCGAGAGTGTGTGAACAGGTATACCGCACTCCGGCAGAGCCATGGCAAGCAACAAAAATTGCGATCATATGACAAGTTGTGCCTCCACGATCCGCCATGCAAAGTATGCGCGTCGTCATGCAACATGCAATTCAGGCCTTCGGACCCTGCCATATAAGCCCGCTACAGGTAGCCTACCCCAACAATCAAAGACGAGAGCTCACTTTGGACAGGGCTGAAATGAAGCTCCGCTGCCGCTCCAGCTGCCGCATCAAGCGGCGGGCCATGTCGGCCATTTGCCAACACATCAGGGTGTGGCCTGGTGTGCACGTGGCTGGGACTGGCGCTGAGGCCCAGGCTCGCAGTAGGCAGACCATCTCCTGCCGTGTCAGCGGCAACCATGGCGGCTGGCTGCCTGCCGCCCTCTACTGTGGGATGACTTGCGGCATCTGCACCGCTGATGACAGCCACAGCCATCTCGTTGCTGCTTGCTTCTTGTTCTGCCATGCCGTTTGGGAGTGCTGGTGCGCAACCTAGGCCGCCAGTGCTGCTCCCCCGCAGTGCTGCGCTCAGTGCAGAAACCACCAGGCTGCCACCTGGCTGGGTAGGAGGGCTGGAGGCTCGCTCCCCACCACAGTTGCCCACTACGACTTGCTGCTGTGGGATGCCTAACCGCACGCCGGAACCTCCCTCCGTGCCCGTTAACAGCTGCGAGCTGCCTCTCTGGGACCCTGGTGATGTGGGAGTTGCTGCTGGCGCAGACCCGTCCTGGGCCTCCAGGCCAGCAGCACACCTTCCCTCACCAGCAAGCCCAGCAGATTGGGCCACCGTCGCTGCGCTATAATGCTGCCCTGAGAACTGCTGCTGCTCCTGCCCCGGACCCTCGCGCATGGCAGCCACGCCAGCCGTGAGCATGACCACTCCTGCTGGTGTTGATGCGGCTGTTGGTGTGTCAGCCAGGCCGCTGCTGCTGCTGCTGGGGGTGGTTGCCGTGCTGGGGCCAGGGGGCGCCGAGGCTGCTGACAAAGAGCCTCGAGCGGATCCTAGGGGGCTGGACCCGGCTGGCAGGCTGCTCTGTGGAACCAGGCTGTCAGGCTGAGTTGCGTTGCGTAGGGCAAAGTGGGCCAGCAGGCGAGCTGCAGCATGGCAAGGCAGCGAGCCTGGCAGTTAGAGGCTCTACGAAATGTCAAGTTCCTACACCGCTCTGTGTAAGTCAGCAAGTGGGTGGGTGCTTGCTTGGCTCAGCAATGCGCATTGCACATCCAGACTGCCCTGCTGAACTCGCACTTCCTTGGCAGCATGCACGTCAGAAGGCCACATTTGGTGCACGGTGTGGCCTGCACATACACAGTCTCTGGAAAATAATCAGACCAACCCCCATGCGAAAGAGCTCCCATGGGCGCGCCAAACCTGTTGCTGCCCTGGCCTTGCTCTTGTCTAGCCCCGCTGCAAAGGTAGGGGTGGCACCCTCAGGCGAGCTGGCAATGGGGGAGTGGCCGCCAAGTGGAGAGGCGGCCCCGGGCCGCAGGCCTGCCTGCAGATGAATCCATGCCACACGTAGATAATACAATGGAGGCAAGATGCTGTCCAGTTGGTGGAAATCCAAACTCCCACCCTTTCTGGACTTTACAGGAAGACCCGGGGATTGGGCAAGGGTGCAGCAAGCACGTGTTGCAGGGCTTGCAAGGCGCACGCAGCAGGAACGAGCAGCAGCCGTACCGGCAGGCCTGATGCGCCTCCGCTTGTCTGCGGCGAGTGGGGAGGCGTGAGGTGCAGTTCAGACCAGTTGGGAGCTCCCGGATGGGCCGTCCCATCGCTGCATGACGCTCCAACTCCACGGTTGATGAGCGGTTGGAACTCATCCCACATCTGTCAGTTACGCCGATGATTCTTAGGTGTGACGGATGGCCAGATGGTCAGTCCACTGTCCGGCAAGCACACTGTTCAAAGAAAGCCGACAATCACCCAACCTCATGTAGTAATCGCACCCAACAGTGTGCAGCCCCCTCCCGCGCCTCCCCAGCACCTGTTCTCCACCTCATATAGTCGAGCAGAGAGCGCGTCCAGCAAAGCCTCCAGGCGGCTGCTCTGTTTGGCTGCAAGGGGCGGCGAGACCGGGCCCGGGGACGGCCGGATGCGCACATACAGCACCTGTACAGCGCAAGGCGGGTGTGGTTGCCCGCTAGGCCCCTCGTGAGTAACAAAGGGTAGGGGGACAGCTCATGGCAGCACCAGGGAAGCAGGACCAGGCCCCCTCCACAGGCAGGACGGAGACAAATCGGGGAGAAAAGCAAGCAAGGCGGCATGCATGCTCACTAGAGATTTAGGCCAGCTTGGTCATCCTCTGCCGCAAGCATGCCAAGCAAGAACCCTGCTACATATGACTGTGCTTGGCAAGAGCGGTCAGGCGGAAGCCACGAACATGGCAGAACCTTGGGACTAAGCCTTCTTGGCAATCGTCAGCCTGGAGGCCGCACCATACCCAGTGCAGCGCGAGGCGTGCCAAGAAACATTCACTTGGCTTTGCAATTAATCCAGACCTTATCAGCCCAGCATGGAGGCGCTGCATGCTCGACCCAATACAATGAGTACTGCCTAGATGGAGTGCACGCCTTGAAATCAGGGCCCCTCCCCGTGTGGCGCTCGAATTCACAGCCTCGTCTACTCGCAACATCAACCTTCTCATCCGCGCTGCGCCTGACACGTGTGATCTCGTCTTGCAAGTCCGGCAGGTTCCCCCAGAGCACCGCCAGGCTGCGGCAGGTGGTCAGAGGCCGCACCAAGAAATCCGACAAAATCTCCCTGCAGTTACCGGTGACCTTGGCTAACATATCTGGGAGCTAGATCTATCGGCACGTTGCCAAGCCTTGGTACACTCCAGGGCTCAACTCCAGCACAAGTCAGGGACAGCTTATCAAGAAAAAGCAGCTAACAAAAATCCCGGCCGTGTACCATAAGGGAAGGAGCCCCAGGGTCGCTGCATGAAAGGGGCAGCTTGAACACGTCACACAGGGTCACCCCACCTCCCTGCCCAGCCCTCGCACCGTATGACGTCATCATGCGAGAGCAGCAGCGAGTGGTGCCCGCCCTCGAAATGGCAGGCCAGCCCCCACTGGATGCCCCTCTCCATCATGGGCTGGAAAGCGTGGCCGGCAATGGGCGGGTAGCCACCATACGCGGCCACGGTAGCGGCCACTGCGAGCAGAGGGGCGACAGAAGGACCAGGGGTGACGGCATCCAATGGGGAGCAGCTGGTGTGTTGGCTCTGGGAAACATTTGGATACTGCTGCCCAGGGTAGGGAAGGGAGAAGCAGATGTCAGGCAAAGCATGACGGCAATTGGGCGCGTAAGGCACGCTCTTGGATAAAGAGCCTAGCCCACACACCTGAGTTATGAACGCCGAAATACTCGTCCTCAAATCCCATCAAGTTAAGCGTGGGGATGTCTGCACTCCCAGCAATGCCTGCAGCAGTAGGAGCCAACATTGAGAGATGCATCAGTATGTGCAATACAGCTCCCACCCGTCGCCAGCTCGCATGGAGGGAAGGGAGCCCCCGCTGCGTGAAAGAGCAAGACGCAAGCTTTGCAATGATGCTGGCACCAACAACTAATGCTACCAAGAAACACTAGCCTTGGACATCGACAACTGCGGCAGCAAGGACGTTGGCGACTCACCCACATCCTCTGGGCGGTTGTAGTTCCAATAGTTGCACTCGCAGCTGTAACTGGCCAACACTCTTCCCCTGCAGCAGCAGAGCCAGGGCCATGAGCGCTCCGAGGGGCAGCAGTATGTTGACGACAACCTCAGCTTCAAAGCTGGCCCACAGCAGCGCGTAGCTCCTACTTTATACAGCAGCATGCATGGGTTCCCTCGGTGCGGTTGCAGGTGCAACATTGCAACACTGACCTGACCATGCTGGCAAAGTACTCGTCATTGAAGGTAGAGAGTGTAACCGCCCCCTCGCTCATCCCAAACAGAAACACGCCCTGCAGTAGGCAGCGCACAGCTAGTCCTTCATTGTGTTGCGCAGTATGCGGGGCCGCAGCCATGACGGCCTACTAATTTTGACCAATGTTGCCATGAGGCAAGGGCCATCTGCACAACCCCTCCTGCACCTAGCAAGTATGGGAAAAAGCGAACTCCTGCAGCTGCAAAACTCAAAGGAGAGGAGCAGCGCTGCTCCCCGAGTCGCAGCTATACAAAGCACGAACACTTCGGGCTCCTGCCATTGATATGCCCCGGTTAGCCCCTCGACGCACTAGACGCCGCAGTCAGCCGATTAACTTGAAGAGGGGGTGGGATGCAGCACAGCATGATTACCGCCTCTCCATGTGACACGAAAGCTACACCCCTGCGCCCCCCTCAAAGAGTGAGCACTGCCGGTGCGTCTTACACTGCAACAGCCGCCATGCCACCGCTCCTGCGCACTCCACATCCGCCTGTTGCCGCCCTTCCACACCAACCCATACCCCGCCAAAGCACCGGCCTTGCCCCTGCACGGACTACCTGGCGCTTGATGAAAGCGGGCAGCCTGCGCAACGTAAAGGCCAGCTCCGCCTGACGCACGGTGATGATGTTGTTGAACACCTGGTCAAAGTGGTCGGGGCTGGCCAGCACACCCTCACTGGTGCTGACGTATACCAGTTCGCCCTGGAAGGGAATGGGGGAGCGCGGGGCAGGATGCAGCACATAGCAGACAGACAAAAGATGGCAAGGGCGAGAGCAACAAGGGCGGTGAAGGAGGCACGTATCGTTGGCTGCAATAACCGCCTGCCGCGGTAGCTGCTCACATGCACAGCTTGCCCTACTGTCAAGGCGTGCAGGTCTGTCAGCAAAGCCCTGCCTCACAGCCGCTCTGGCCTTACGGTGAACTGAGCGTCAACCTCCTACTCGCGCCCCTCACCTCAGCCCCATCGTCCTCATACAGCAAGTTGCGCTCCCAGTAGTCTGTGGCTTGGTCAGGCCGCAAGATGAGTCGTGGACGACGGTGCCGCAGAGGCGAGGTTCCCGCCAGGGCATCAGGTGCGATGACAAGGTACCCAAGCCCTGCCAGCATGCGCACATAGCGCAGGCTGTCCCCCGCAAGGCCAGTGCTGCCGCACAGGTACACCACGGTGCCCTGCACAGCACAGCACAGTGCTGCGCAGCACAGCGTGGTGAGAACATGCCATTGGCCAGGCCTGAGCAGGCCGTCTGGGTCGCTCACCCTTCTTGTGTAAGGCCACATGCAACTCTATTTCAGGCCGTTTCCTAATTGCAAGTGGCCATCCACTTGCCTTGGTAATGCACGCGGAAAAGGCCTTGAGGACGTCCAGGCTGTTGGCTTGGCGGGCCCGCCTGCCTCGCCACATCTTCTGGATGACTATGGCGGCATGTGCCATCTGCTGCAGCTTCCAGCCCGGAAGCTGCGCCAGCTGCATCTGCACTGGTGCGCCGGATATTGCAGCCCAAGTCTTGTGAGGGCGTGATGGGTGCCATTTGATGCGCCCTTGCAGCACTGAGGCACGTATCGGGCATGTTGTACTTCTGCTCTTCAACCAAGCCGTGCCGTGTGCTATTCATTGCAGTGCAAGAGGCCTAAGGTTGATCATGACGAAGTTGTCTACTTTGACTATTTAGCGGGTGCGGCCCATAGCCACTCCACGTACCGGAATTTCGGCATCTGACGGTCGCCTGCACTCCACTTCATCCAGAGCTGCCTGCAAGCCGTTGCAGGTGTACATACTTAGAAAGAGAGCCAGCAGAGGAAAGCCACCATGCCGACAATCAAGGCCGCCTGGTTCTCTCCTCTTGAGTGGACATAGGGTATCCAAGCCCATGAAGATTGTTCACCAAAGCAGTCGGACAGGGCAGGCAGGCTAACAAAACCTCAAGACGAACGGCACCCAGCATCCATAATGCTGACACGCTTGAGATCAAGGGATGCTCATGCCCCTCCACGCACAGCAGACAGCACTTCATCTGCCGGGTGTCAGGCGCTGCACTTGCCATACAGACCTGCAGAAATGAGCGCCGCACTTCTTGGGGCTGCACCGCCTGCTGCAGCGATGTGGCTGACAGCATGCGGTTGAGGTGCTTGAGCCGCCCAACCCACTGCAGGCAAAGCCTGGGGGACAGGTCGGAACCCTGCCCATGGAAGCTTCATGCGAGGCAAACCCACTAAAGCCCAGCATCACAGCAGAGCAGATCAGAACAGGGTTGTCAGGATTCTACAGCAAGTGCAGCTATGGCAACTCCTTGCAAGGCAGCCTTGCACTTGGTATAGTGAGCCCACCCTTCCAGTGGGAAGGGGCCTGGCTAATCCCCACCACGCTGCTTCCCACGCACCAGGTGCTTTGGCTGCTGCTTGTCATTAATATTTGGGGCTAGACCTGCCGCCTCACAGCAAGTCCGAGGCAGCACTATCACGGTATTCTCCGCCTGCAAGCATCACTCACTCCAGTGCTTTCATTGCTTATCAATAGCCTTGACGACTGCCGCATATCCGCTCAGCGCGCTGCAGCCCAAGCAAGCTTGTTGTCACATATCCCCACCTTTGCCTGTGGGGCATACAGTTCTCCAGCCTGGACTCAGGGCGTACCAGTGAGGTGCAAGAGGCATATTAGCAGTCACACACACAGCACCGAAAGTCCAGTCCGAAGGGTGCCTTGCCTTACCAGGCCACTAAGCACTGTCTCCACGTCGGTAGGGGAAATATGGGGCTCTGCAGAGAGCACGCTTGACATATTGACCTGGCTTGCGCGATGGTGGGGAACAGTTGTGGGTGTGGTTACCGTGTTCCAGCAGTACCTGATCGAACATGGCGCAGCCCAGGCTCTCGCTGGTGCTGCATGTACGCCATGGCATATAAGTCTTCACCAGAGTGGCTGCGTATAAAGACTGGCTCCCGCATCTTTCTGTGCTTCTGCGCTATACATGTGCACAGCTCCCTCCAAGGCACACAGCATCATCAGCAAACCTCTACCAAAACAGGTTTGAGATCCGCTGTCCCATCATCTCGCCGTTCCGTTGTGACGGGTCTGGATGGACATCCTAAAAACATCAATTATGGCATCGTTACTCACATTTTTGCACAACTTGACGTGAATCTTTCAAAATATGGAGCAGCGGTACATATCACCCAGTGTGTATGAAGTAGGTTGCCCTTGAGCTAGACTGCTTTTCAAAGTGGTTCATCCAACCCCTGGCATTGCTTTCCCAGGGTTATTTTTATGGGTGACAGCCTGAGGTACTGCAAACAGGGGGTGAGAAATGGGCTGTACTAACAGGACTGGGGCTGCAGCAACGCTCCCAAGTTTTGCCTGACTTTCTTTCCAGGGCCTTTGAACAGTCGTTGTAAGAGTTTGCCAGACCCTGACAGCGATTCGCCTAAGATATCTCGGCTGCAGCGAAGTGGCGCCCACCTGGTGCCATACCATGAAGCCCTGTGCTCTACAAGACCAGCTGCTGCTACTCGTCAAGGTGTACATGGTCGCTTGGGGCTGGATCGATCACATAAATATTGTGACCAGCTTCAGCTCTCAGAACGGCAGCGCTGATGCCGCCCATAGCACCACCAGCAGCAACCACCACGCCATGGCAGACTGAAGCAGACCACGATGGGTTTGAAGCGTTCGAAGGCACTGGCTGGCGTGCGATCTAAGCTTGCGGTCCCACCTGCAACAAAGGCATTGGCACTCTTGGCAGCGATCTTGCCGGATCCCATGGGAAAGCGATCAAGCATGCAGAGGGTGCAGATGCCTTGCAAGAAGCCTTACCACGTGCCCCTTCACACGGAAAGCGGCAAAGCAGGCCGTGCCCGAACACCCCCCCCCCCCTTATAACACACACACCCACCCCACCCCCACCACCAGCAACAGCTGTCCTCATACCGTGCGCCGGAATCCTCATACACAGGGGCAGCTAGTCCAAGACCTGGAATGACCATGCCAAAGAGCATACTCCAGAACACCACCGCCGCCTTGCATTGCCCCAGCTGGGTATCTGGCACTAGCAGCTGGGCCTGCACAAAATCGGTAAAGTGTGGCAACAACGTTGTCAGTGCTAGAAGTCGGCCACACACAGGCATATACAGATGCCCCTGCTGCAGTATCATCCACATTGCGGGGAGCAACAGATATCCGAACAAACCAGCTGGCTAGAGGCAGCTGCAGGACGTCTCACCTGTGGCAACAGGGGAAGCGCCGCCACTTCCATCATCCTGTGTAGCTTGGCAATTCGCTTGGCCATACAGGGATGTGACAAGAACTGCAGCCAGCACTTCAAACTGCCTTCCCCACACAGTCGCCTACTGGAATAGAAACAGCACCTTCACTTTGAAACTCTTTAAGGGCAAGGTTATGATCAAGAGGGCACCACTTGCGGAACTCACAGCAGCCAGAATGGAGTGGCAGGAGGCACTAGACTCCTATACTGGACCAAGGGAATGCACTGGGCAGCAAAACTGGTCAATAAAACTGTGCCTGTCAACGTGTCAGAATAAAGTACCTGTCGCTGGCGGCACCCACCGGCAAGCTGCAGTCTTGGTCAAGGTTGTAAATCATAAGCGCGTACACTGCTTGAATGCCCAACCACAAAGACCAGGGGAGTGGCAGCACCCCAAACAGAAGTAGAGCGGGGAACCTCAGACCTGCGGAGCTGGCAGCATTACTGGCAATTCAACAACACGAGCTTGGAGCAGTGAGCCACAAACTGGGCCTGGACAGCAGGCAGAACTAATGTGTGGAGAGGAAGGGTTAGGCTTCAGACCAGGTCGTGGACTTACCGATGAAGGCGTCAAAAGCATCTCTGTAAGCGTTGCCCACAGGGGCCTGGTGCAGCCTGGCTTGAAGTTTTCTGCCAGGCAGCAGCAACGCCGTTATCTGCAAACAAAGTAAGTGGGACGATTGTCTAGAGTCAAACCCCTTGATTTGGGAGGTGGCAGCAACCAGCCTGGAAGCTCCATCCCTACCTTGAGACAGGCTATGAAAGCTGTCCTATGCTTTCTGTACACTGATGGCTGCAGAATGGCCCCCAGCAAGAGGAGCAGCCACAGGAGCCCAGTAAACAAGCACTGCCGCAGCAGTTGTGGGTCCCTCATCACGTCATCTGGCCTGGAATAGACCATCGCTGCTGCTCCCAGCAAGCCATATGCCCCAACCACCCCGTCCAAGGTCTTCATCCTCCTGTTCACCGGCTGGAAACGAGCCGTGACAGGCGGCGGCTTGGGTAAGTGCCTGGGATTCACCCCCTGGGAAAGATCAGGAACGCCTGCTGGGGTCTCCGCGTGTGAGTTGGCTGATTGGGGCATCGTGAGATGATTCTGTTAAAACCTGGGGAAGAGAGTGCGTGAGGCCTTGCTGTTGCCGCATGACCATTTTCGCTATCCCATACACACCTCGGGTCAACCCAACAGCTGTGAGCAAGGCGGAGAAATTTACAAAAACCTGTCACATCTGATAGTTCTCCTGGGTTACCCTAGGCCAAAACATATTACTGCATGGTGACTCACCCTTGGACTTTCCCTTCTGACTGTTTCTAGGAACAGGAAGCTTACGGACAGTGGGGCATGAAGGAACCTCGTTCAAGAGATTATTCACTATCACCTTCTCCCAGGGCTCAGTCGTCAGTACGGCAGTGTAGAGGCTGCCCACAGCACAACTAGCAGCATCCACCATGCCTTGGCAGATTGGAGCAGACCCCGATGGTTTTGTAGTACCCGTAGGCAGCGGTGAGCGTGCAACCTGAGGTTGTGGCTCCACCTGCAGTCAAACGGCTGCAACATGGCTTTGTGTTGCCAGGCTGGGAGCTTAAGCGTAAGGCATCGTCCAGCATCACATGCAAACTGCAACCACACTTGCATTCCACACAACTGACCCCTACCTTCTGCTGGGAATCACACATACAGGGGCAGCGACTAGACAGACGCCAGGGATTACGAGGCCGCAGAGTATGCTCCAGAATGCCACGGCCGCTTTGCACTGCCCCAGCTGTGTCTTTGGCACTATCTGACGGGCCTGCACACAAGGTCACGAGCACAGCTGGTGTGCCTGCTTCTTGCAGTTGTCCGTAAATGAATTTATTCCTACATAGCTTCTGCAAGCCTAGATGGGAAAGCAAGTCAGGCAGTGATAGCGAAGCCCTCGCCCCTGACCTGCGGCAACAGGGGCAGCGCCGCAAATGCCAGTGCCCCGTGTAGCTTTGAGATGCGCTTGGCCATGGACATGTGCGACAAAAACTGCAAGGGATACGCACAGGAGATTTAAGGCGAAGCTGGTCCCCAAAATGGAAACATGGAACACAGCTACAGTTTGTCAAGGTAGGTTCAAGCTGGTTTAAAGGACTCCTTCCTCCGGAGCTCTGCAGCTTCGCACAGGGCCAAGCAACATAACTCTTCGATAGATAGCAGTGTACCATGGAGTCGACTCCACCCACCGGCAAGCTGCAGTCCTCATCAAGGTTGAAAACCATGGCCACATACCCCACTTGTAGGACGAGCCACAGGAACCAGGGCAGCGATAGCAAACCATACAGGAACTGGGAAGGGAGCCGCAGACCTGCAGCAGCTAGTTCGTTATGCAAATCCAGCAAGTGCACGGGGGCCCATTGTGCAACCCAGGGCTAACGGGGGTATTCTTAAGGGCTGGCAGACAGCTTGGAAGGGAGTGGAGGAAGGCAAATTCTGGTGTAGGCTTACCCATTAAAGCATCAAAGGTATCCCTGCCAGGCCTGCCCGTGGCAGCTTGGCGGAGCCGCACTTGAGCTTTTCTGCCCGGCAGCAGCAAACCCACCACCTGCAGACATATCATTTTACTTGCAGAAGCACCTGTGGCACTGCTCAACTTAAGAATTACAGTCAGCAGGTGAGTGACACAAATCAGATGGGGGCACTTACCTTGACGCAGACTATGATGGCCGTCCTGTGCTTCCTATAGAGGAAGGGTTGCAGGCACGAGCCCAGCAGGAGAAGAAGATACATGGTGCCGGTTATCAAGCACTGCTGCACCAGCTGTGGATCCTTGGCGACAACATGTGGCCTGGAGTAAAACACAGCGGCCGCGCCCAGAAAGCCACAGGCCCCTACGGCTCTATCTAAGGTCTTCATCATGATGTTGTGCTGCTGGGTTGGGACAAGGGCCAGCCCAGGGCTGGAAGGTGCAACATGTGACAGTGGTGCACGACGGCCAGTGCCTGGCTGCGGGTGTCCTGCGTTTGAACTCGTAAGGTCTTAGACGTAAAGGCGAAGACCAGCAACGCTCATTCTTGCTTATGGGTCTAGTCGCGGGGGCTCATACGGTGACCCGTAGTTTACAGTATACAGTCTGCGGTGGACCACTGGCTTAAAACGCCGTCATGTCCACAGCTGCAGCTGCCGCGCTCCAAGTAGCAGGGCGCAACTCCGCGTGTACTGCGCCCCTGCTTGGTACTGCACGGCCAGACAGCTTTCCTCAATAGCAATTGCTGGATTGCATATTGACTCTGCGCTCAGACCACCCAGCCATTGATGAAGACTTAACAAGCAGTCAACAACTGTGACGTGGCTCACTGACTGGACACAATAGGGTAAGCTACTGTAACCCAAGGTTCCTACTCTCACTTAGTAACCCATATGCAAGTTTCTCCAACGCCCACCAGCAAGAAACCCCAGCAGGGCTCCAGCCACCCAACCTACCGATTACAGCAAGTTCCTTCTTGCTCACTGCAGCTGCAGAAAAGTAAGCGACTGCAAAATACGCCCAAGGCAACTCAGTAGTCTGTCAACGAGACAGAGACAAGAAAAATATGAGAGCAATGGCAGTCCGTGCACTAGCAGTCCGTCTCTCACCGCCGAGATACCTAGGCCTCAGGTTGAACGAACACAGTAGGGGTATGCCGCTCCGCCACACTTGAGGCCAGCTTTGCACTGGGTATCAGCGAGACACGGCTGCCCAGCATCTCTGGGCGTAGAGAAGCACTGCTGCCACCCGTCCACACACTCTAATGTGCTTGTGCATGGCAGGCTATTGTTGTCTGGCCCAGTAAAGCAGGATTTACGCAGCCCTGGCGTCACAACGCACTGCTTGAAGTCGGGGTGGCAGGTAAGCCCCACATCACAGGCCTGCCCTGCGCCTGCCCCGCAGGGCTCCTTCTCACGCCTGTAGGACATATTTGAGATCCATTGTATACCCGCAGCCGCACCAACCTCTTCAGTTTGCAGTGTGGTAGGCTTGCGCTACTGTGCAGGTTCGATTGCTGGCAAAGCCAGTCTCTGTAAGCTTGTGCAATACCGTCACCTGACCGTTTTCATAGGTTTTTTTCCCACATGATGAAGCGCACATACCAACAGCACCAAGGTGAGGGACGCTGCGTGGCCATGTGCAAGCTCCCCCCCCGCCCGCTCCCCCCCACCCCCGACATGCAAACATTACCCCACCTCACCTTGGGGGGTAGTAGCAGCGGCTGTCGCTGGGCTCGCAGTACAAGGGTACTGCTCCGGACGTATCACAGGGGCGGGTGGCCCAGCACCCCTCACCCTCGATGGCCGGCTTCAAACATGTCATGGTACTGAGGCTGTCGCACACCAAGCCCTCAGCACAGTTGAAGGTGGGCCCCAGCGTCGGGTCACACGGTTCCCCCAGCTTCCTGGGGACTGAATAGCACTTGAAGTAGCCTGGCTGGCAGCTGAGCCCATCCTGGCAGAGGCGGGTTGTGTGACAGTCCTCCTGGTACTTGCTGTAGGGAAGGCAAGCGCCCGTGTCTGCCAGGTCACATTGAAGCCCTGGCTCACACCCCAAATCCTCGGTGCAAGGCTCGCCTGCCTGCAGGTCGGGTGGTGCCAGGCCCACACACAGTGTGGTTAGCAGTGCATGTAACTGTTCATCATGCTACCCAAGCATGCCCCCGACAATCGCAGGCTGCACCCGTCAGCAGACCCATCTACTATGTATGCGGTCACTCAAGACTGCCTTTCTTAGGGGGCATCATACATCCTGGCTATATGGGCGCTACTGGCACAAGGTCAGGCGGCACTATACTAGAATTGTTGAACTGGCGCACATGGCTCACAGCCATGCAGATTCTACTGGCACAGCTTGGCTATAAACCAAGGCTCTGACTGACCTTTCTGGGGCTGTGATAGCAAGCCATGACATGGGGGTGGCAGCTGAATCCTGGAAGGCACTCCCGAGTGGCATGGCAGGTGTCCCCAACCTTGGCGCCCCGGGTTTGGCATTCATTGGTGATGCCGACCTCGCATGCTGTCCCCTCGATGCATGTGTACGCCTTGTCATCATATTGCCCGTCAGCTGTGGTGCATGGATCATCTGCCTGGCACAACATCAGAGCAAATATGCTGGTAAGTGTAAATTCAAGACGTGTGGGTTTGTGGGTGGGTGGGTGGGTGTGAGGGTGTGTGGGTGTGTGGTGGGGGGGGGGGAGGGGGGGGTCTGTTGCATCAGTCACATGCTCGCTTGGCAAGCGTGGCTCCTGGTGTGCAGGCTAACTTGGACTCACCTCTCGAGGGTACTTAAAGCACTCGAACCTGCAGTGCAAGGGTGGGGGTACCCCTCGGTCATCCTCATAACAAGGTGCCAGCCAGCATGCTGCAGCAGGCATGCTGCAGCAGGCATGTCTGTTGTGTGCAATGAACCATGCTGGAGTACAGGGGCATTTGACTATGCATGCTCAAGGGAAGGCCAGCAGACCGATGTCGTACTCGGGTAAGACTTAGTCCCTTCGTAAGGGTAGACCAGCAGGGCTGACGTCACCCTGCTGTGCTGCTCACTTTTGCACCAACACTGCCACTGGCCTTACCGTAGTGGGTGACACGTAAAATTGGAAGCTGCATCGCAGGGGAAGTCTGCGGTCAGCTTGCACTGAGCGTTCCTCTTCTGGTTTGGCTTCACACACTGTCTTGAGAGTGTCTCGCAGAAGAGACCAGCAGCGCAGTTGCCCTGGGGATTGGCGGCATCACCAGGTGTGCAGGGCTGGGCCTCCAGGCGCGCCTTGTCATAGCACTTCATCCACACCGGGTCACACGAGAGTGTGCCAGGGTCGCACTCAAAGCTAGCATTGCCTGCAGTGACATGGAAGCATGAAGCGGTACTTTCTCAGGCGTCTGTCGACTTAATACATACCGCCATTGAGAACCAAGCTAGGTGTGTAAACCCTCATATGCTGAGCCTGCGGTGGCGCTCCTGACTGCTGTGCAGCAAGTCAAATAAAACAACCAGTTACGCGCAGGCAGCAACTCACCTGTTATGCAGGGCTGCCCAAGCTGCCGAGGCACTGGCAGACAGCTGTTTAACAATGGGTGACAGGAGAGGCCGGCACAGCAGTCGGAGTTTGCACTGCCTGCCTGACAGGCGGCCTTGGCAGCGCGACAAGTGGATGGTCCTTCAGCAGGCATACACAGCGTCTTGGGAGCGTTTGAAGACCAGCCAGTGCTAGAGAGGGAAGAGACGGACAATGTTCATCAGAACTGGGAGCATTGTCTGTCAAGCTGCAGTGCAGATGCCAGCAGGTCAAACCTGCCAAAGGGCCTGCTGTTGCCTGCTGGGCGTGTGCTGCCTGCTGAGCCGCCACTAACCAAAGAACCACCAAAACATCTACCACCCTTGTGCACAGTCCAGATGGCATCGTCCTGTTCCTGCAGTCATCAGATTGTGCGCATCACCTGTGAGTTATTTACCGGTACGTCCGCCCGCACCAGCCCTGTGATGTTGATTTCGTTGATTTCGTTGATTTCTGAAGCAGTGCCCAGGATCAGGAAAACACCAAACCTTTGCTATGGTGGAGGTGATACGGCAAAGTGGTCGGTGGTTGGGTTTGTGGGAGGCAAGTCCCAGGCATGCAGCACTACAATCCAGTGGCACTTCAGGGGCCCAGCGGTGCTTGGCCATTTCGCATATCGCTTGGCTTGTCGATACCTGCATGGGCTCACCTATGCTCTTAGAAGGACAGGAGTGCAGGCTGGCCCACTGCTGGCGATCTCGTATGCGACTGATCGCTTTTGCACAGGCCGGTCCTGCAACATCCAGCAGCTTGAAAGCACAGTCCGAGCCCAGCTCTACCCTTACTTGGCCAAATATGCTACGGTTTCTTCCATACCACCTCCCGTCAGTACTGGCCGGTCTGGCAAGCAACACCACCCCGACATGCTTATCCTGCCTCCTTCCTCCCTTTTAAGGTCCGGGATTAGGCACGTGAACACGTAGCCGCGAGTCTAAGTGCTTGAGGTTGCCTTCAGAAAGTGTATGGTTCAGGGCATGCAGATGGAGTGGACACCATTTACCTAAGCCTGACAAGTCTGAACCTCGAGCCTGCACAGAGGCACGAGCAGCAAGGTATCGAGAGCCTGATCCCCAAGAGTAGCAGGACAGGTTGCCCCTCCTTTGGAGACTACACCGAGCACTGGCTAGATAGACTAGCGTTGCAGGTGTGTGGGGAGACACCTTCGAACTGACGCGACGAGAAGGAGCAAGTGTCATGGAAGGAGTTGAGTGCCTTCCCAGTTTTGCAGTGCGGGTGCACACGTGTATATGCCAGGCGGGGGGTGGAGGGCTTCCATAGCGGGCAAGGGAGTGCACCCAGTGTCCAACACAGTTGACAGACCTGGCCAGGCGGCTTGTGCAGAATTAGCAGCGAGTTCTACTTGCTACTGGGCAGCAAGGGAACCGGCCACCATTGTTGGACAGGCGGTCAAACCTAAGTGCAGAAAGCATGGCGAAACATGCACAACATACAGCACAGCTGCTGGCTCTGGCACTGCTCATGGTGCCACTTCTGCCTGTCAGCAGTGCAGCCTGTCTAAACCAGACTGGGCAGCGCTGCACGGCAGGCAGCACTGGGAGCGATTGCTGCTCACCGCTGACCTGTCACCCAGCGCTGAATGCGTGCTACCCACAGCCCAGGCAGCTTGAGCAGCCGTGCGTGAGAGGTACACACGTGCAGCACACAACACTGCATTCGCCAGCTATCTGGCTGCCTGTGCTTTCGCCATTTTGGGCAATGCGTGTGCTGCTGGTGGGCCACCGAATGCGACAGCCAGGCATGGCAGCCGATTGTGTGCCCATTTGCATGTTGCAGGCGACCCAAATTATGACTGTGACTCCGGGCTGTCATGCGATGACACGTTCAAGGTGAGCTCCAGTCCACAACAACTAGTTGCAACTTGCTCCGGACCTCTTCCAGCCTTCTAGCGTTGGAGTTTTCCCTGACACACTGTTGGAGTTGCGAGACTTAAGTCGGCATGGTCAGGTGACAGTATGCTGGTGAAGTGGACTAGAGTGGCGTCCACGCTGCTTTGTCTGTTCTGTCTTTGTCAAGCTCTAGTAAGGGCATGAGACACTGTCTCCGCCCATCCTAACAAATCCATGTACAGCGCTGCAGTAGTTGGTGCGAAATAGTGACAGTTGCAGCTACTGCTGCCACAGGTCTGCTTAAACCTGCCAAGAACACTTGACCAGCCCTGCAACGCCACCGGGGAACCCTCATGCGCAGTGGGGCTCAGCTGCGAGGCCCGCACCCTACGATGTGTGGCCCCCGCAGAGTACAACGACTACTGCAACCCTGCGGGCGGCCTGCCCTGCAACGCCAGCGCCAGCCTCAGCTGTGCACCCACTAGCAGCCAGTGCATGAGGGAGCCCCGTCAGCTTAACGAGCCCTGCACAGGGCTCGATGGCACGGCTGCCTTCAGCTGCTCCGAGGGCTACGCCTGTGAAGTGGGCGTGAGCGGGGAGTGTCGTGCCAGGGGCGTGGCAGGTGAACCCTGTCATGCCACGCTGCCCTGTGCCGATGGCTACTCCTGCCATCCCTGGATACAGGTGCGACACCAAACAGTGGTGGAGTTTGCATGTGTTCAGGCTTACACATCTTGCTTGTGACACTGGTGTTTGCCATGCAGTGCCAGCATACAGGAACCAACTGCTCTCAAGATGCCTTAAGGCACTTGTTGTTATGCCCCATGAGATGTTTCTGCCTGCCTGTCTGTTTGCAGAAGTGCTACGACGCCCCACGCAAGCTGGGCCAGCCCTGCACAGACACAATACCCTGCGGCCAGGACCCGCAGCTGGGGGACCTGCAGTGCGACCTCAATTCGACGATGAAGTGTGGGCCGCTGTCCACTTTTGGGCAGCCTTGCAACGACAACCGCCGATGTGCGCCTGGCTTTACCTGCCACCCAGGTGTAAGGTGGGACTTAGTGAAAGCATGGAAGCTGAGACTGGCTCTTTGCCACCCGCTATTGGCTAGGGGAAGCCTGCTCCCTTGTGCAGCTCTGTAAGTGCAGTACCTACCGGCTGCTGCTTCCCTGCTAGCCATCCCGCTCGTTACCACCCTTGTGTCTGACCAGAAGGTGAAGAATCGCAACTCACCTGCCTGCCAAATCTCCAGTACCTGGATCCTGCGTGTCTGCAGGCAGTGCCTGCACAGCCCCCGACTGGCAGGACAGTACTGCAGCGAGGACTTCCCCTGCGCAGATGGCTTGGCGTGCGACCTTTGGGCTAGCTTCACCTGCGTGCGCCCCATCCGAGAGGGCGGCCACTGCTGGGGCACGCTGCCCTGCAAGGAGGGCATGTCATGCTCACCCGTGGACCAGAAGTGTCGCTACACTCCCCGCCAGGCGGGCCAGGACTGTGGCGAAACCCCTGACCAGCAGTGCGCCCCAGGGCTCGTCTGTCACCCTTACTACAAGATCTGCCGCGAGACGGCGGCCAACAAGAACACATGCTTCACAAATGAGGCTGGGCTGAGCTGGGCCTGCGAGGACGGCCTCAGCTGCCAGAGTGGCTTCAACCGGTGTTACCAATCCCCCCGGAAGTCGGGCGAGCCCTGCTCTGCAGACTCCCCCTGTGCAGCTGGCTTGCTGTGCGACAACCAGTACCCGTACTGCGTGCCTCCCCCTGCCACCTAGTCAAAGAGTTATCGGCCTGCCTGAACGGCCCTGCCGTCCTTGGTGCTGATAGCATGGGTGGCAGGTAGTGCAAACAGGGAGTAGAGCTGGGCTGGACTCGGCTGACAGGGTCCTTAGTCCGTCCTTGGTGCCATGCTTACTTCCTCAATTGGTTGTGGTTCTAGGCGGAGCTGTAGGTATGGTATGCATGTTGATTTCTTGTGCCATGTCCTGTCATTCATGATCTACAATATCCTATGTTCTGCAATCGCTTGCATTCGGCATGCCCAAGAGTGCGTAGGACATGACTTTGTATGCCCAATAAGGGAAATCCAGTTGGAGCTGTGATTCATCTGTAAGTTGGCTCGACCATGTGCTGGGCCCTAATACGAACGCTTCTGCCTGCCGTCAGCTGTCTTTTGTACAGCCCAGGGCTATTCCTGCTGGGTACCTATGCATGCTGAAAGAGTTTGCTTTGGGCATTGCAACAAACGAGTGGCAAGAGAGTCAGTATGCGCAAATCAAAACAGCTTTCAACGGTATGTACCTGGGTATACCCAGCTCACCCGGTGTGTGGTCGGCTTGTGCCAAGGTTAGCGTATACGTAGTTGCCTCACACAAGAACCCAACAGTTATCACACGAGCAATATGGAATCCAAGGCAAGACCCAGAGCACAACTGCATCCAGCCCTGTCAGTACAGGTCTTCTTCCCACCCACCCCCACCACCGCTCGCATTGCCTGCCACCACTGACAAACACTGATCCATCAGTCCTAGTCAACCCTACATCTCCTCACTTCGCATTGCCTGCCACCACCAACAGACACCAAATGGCATGGCAAGTTCACATGCAGTTTGATGCCCAGGTCAAGAAGTTGCCCCCAGCCATGGTTGGCATGCAGTTCTGTTCGCCCCCAGGTAAGCCTAACGAGTCTCCTAGCTTTCACTCACTACCGCCCTCACCAAAGTTGATGCATTCAAAGGCGGCGCCTGCACCATGAGGTATCCACCCAGCTCAGTGCACGTCCCACAGCCTCCTGCCACAGTCACGATTCCTGGAGGAAACACCTTAACGTAGCCGTCTCCCGTTCAGCTACTGGTTTGGGTGTTGTTTGAAAAACGTGTGGGCAAGTGGCGCCGCAAGTCGCGCACGACCACCTCAGCCACTGCTTCTGTGGCTTCACTGCTTGAAGGCTCTCCTGCACATTCCAAGGCCGGTCCTTGGGTCAGCAAGGTCCACCACATCCAGTGCTACAGCACGGACTTGCTTCCCATGCCCCTTCCATCCACCTGACACCACCCCACCTGATGTCCACACCATGCCTCCCAAAGATTGTGCCTGGTCAAATGCTTTGGCCTTGCAAAACCTAATGCAAGCAGGCAACCCCAACGGAACCCGAGGCAGACTGGCTGAAGTGGACAAAAACTGACACAGGATAAAGCACCACCACCAGAGAGCCCTTTTAGCCATCCCACCTGTGACGAGCTTCGACCAAAGGTCTGTGACATGATCTCCCTGGTGCAGCGCAACCTCAAACGCCCCTTGTCTATGGTCCTGCAAAAGCCTACAGCAACAAGCGGGCATTCAGCAATCGCTTATGTCGCTGTGCAGCAGGCAATATTCCCGCAAATAGGTGGGTGCTTTCGCCCTGACAAACTTTCCAGCCGAGCAGCCAACAGCAGCACTGCATCCAACCTGGCCACAATACAGGCAAACAATGTGGGGGCTGAGACAGCGCCTGCTTAACTTTGCAGCTGGTGCGGCGAAGGCACCCACCTTGGTATCCTCCCTCACTTCCAAGCCGGGGAACTCCTTGCCAACATAATCTTTCAGCAGCTCATACCGCGGCTTGTAGTTACACAGCACGCTGCAGCGGGAGCCAGGGAGCACACACTGTGTGCACCAGGCTGTGTGCAGCTTCTTCTCAATGGTTGATGTCGGACAGCCCTTCACCCAGCCCAGCAGCAACACAGGCATACTCACCCTCACCCACCAGTACTCCACTGACAGGAACGGGAGCTCCAAGTCAGCAGCGCCCGACCCTTGGAGATAAGCCGAGGCGCTGTGAAGCCACCTTTTTGTAACAGTGCACCTCCCAAGGTGCAGCAAGGGTGCCTGCCAGCAGCAAGCCGGCAGCATGTCCCCTGATGCAAAGTAGTTGGTCCCTCCTTAAAGGAAGAGAGAGAAAGTCCGGCAACGACTGCCTTGCTGTTTAAAGCGCTGTTTCACTGGGGTCTTGGAAATCCAACTGGCTAGTGCTCACACTCCTTCCTTAGCGTACCTATGCATACCCAGGCAGGCCTTGTTGCTCACTTTGTGGCCAAGCCTGGCCTGGCGAAACATCTAACTGAACCTGCCACAATGCAGGCTCTTGTTCTTCACCACATGCTTCGCCCTGTCTTAGCAGTACTCGCGTGTATTGCTCCTCGGCCAAGCGCCGTGACAGGAGGCATTGAAGGGAAGAAACTTTTCCATAAGTACCCCGAGTGACTGCTGCAACGTAGGGGCCCGTGATCGATTGGCCTTGCCCAGAACGCTGTACGTCTCGACCTTGAAGGCTTGCTGTCGTGTTGCGCGGTCAAATCGTCAACTATAGCAAGGTATCCAATTGCACTAGATAACTGAGCGGCACTTTGAGCGGCATGGTGTCATGGTGCTTTCAATTTAGACACGCCCTGAAGCCCGCAGTGCTGCCTACTAAGAGCTGTAAGGCTTTGTTTTGCAGGTAGCTGGCAGTTGTTTGTAGCGCCGTCGCGTGTTCTACAAGCTGGCTGGACGCAGTCGGGGCATCGCCTTGGGGGGTTGATGCTCTCCTGGGCACCCAGGAAAGCTGGCTGGTGAAGACAGCAAGCCGGCCCTAGTGCCGCCTAGCCGGGTTCAACCCACCCGCCGCAACAGGCAGCAAGAAGGTGAGTGATCACCATACAGGCTGGAACGCCTGCTACTTTGCCAAACCTTTTTTGTACGGCTAGGCTATAACTGTGGTGTGTCTGAACGTTTGCCATCTTCGTCCTGTGCTGCAGGGACGAGCTCCACAGGTGCAGCGCCCACCAGTCGGTCACCCTCACAAACCGACCTACAACAGCGAGCGAGTAGCGGCAGGACCGAGCTTGGCAGCCGGTCGGGTTCCTCGTTTGCGGTGCAGCTAGCCTCTGCCTACGTCGGGGGAAGCAGTGAGAGCAGGCCCAGCACTGTGTCTGGGCTACCAGGGGCGTCACTGCTAAAGAAGCTCCCAGGGGTGTTCAAGCAGGCCAAGGAGCGCTGGTCGGAAGGGAGCGAACTTGGTGGCAGTCAAAAGCACGTAAGTGTGTGTGGGGGTGCGACTAGTGAGAGAGATGACAGCCACCCATGCAGTGTCATGGCGGAGGGGCGGATGCTTCCACCTGTAGCTTGGGTAGCAGCACCTCAAGGCTTGGATTACCGTCCTTTGTGGTTTTATTACTGGGAGCAGCACGCGGATTACTGATTGCCAGCCGTTTGCCCTTTGTGGTTCCCAGAAGGTGGGCTTTGACGAGATTGTGAGCGACAACACTGGCGACTTGGCAGCGCTGAAGACCGACAGCCCCAAGAAAACGATGGACTTTGGGTGGACATACTCAGCCCCATGGGGTTATGCCCTCATGGAGCGGATCGTGGGCGGGCGCGGCCTGTCACTTAAGGTGCGCAAGCCTGCAGCCTACCATGGTTGTGGACAGCCTGGCTCCGACAGGCTGATGTATAGGATGACGCAAATGCCCGCGTCCTGCACTGCTGTGAGGAAGCTCACAGCGGAAGTTTTAGGCTGCCTTGAGGTGTATGCAGATGTGGCCCTGCAAGGCTGAGCCGTGGTTTCATGCTAACCCCCTGCACCCAGCTGGGTGTTGCTCGCACCTCATGCTGCTGTGCCTACCCCCGCCTCGCCCCTGCAGGCCAACCGCTTCTTCGTCCTGTTCTTGACGTTCATGTGCTACACCGCGTACCACGCCTCCCGACGGCCGCTGTCCATCGTCAAGAGCGTGCTCAACGGAGAGCCTCTGGGTGGTGAGGGTGCCCTCCTTTTGGGGGACATGCATGGAGGCGGCATCAGTGGCAGTAGCGGCGGCAAGGGGCCTGTGGAGATGGTGTGGACTGCCTCCAACATAAGTGAGTTCCTGCAGCCACTGCTGTTGAACCCTCCAACCAGCAAGAGTTGGGGCGCTGGGAAGGGGCGAGCCTGGCAGGCAGGCTTGCCGCAGGGTGCAGCCAGGGAATGGCGGGGCCGCGGGGCTTGGCTTCGGGGCGCTAGGGTTTGTTGTAGGGATGACTTTGGGCGTGCCACACGTGCTGGCATCTGTACCTGCTAGTAGTTTCCGTGGGTGCAACATGGGATGCTGGTCCCTGGCAGAGCAACACAACCACCTGCCACTGGCTTAGATCCCACTGCTCAGCCATGCCACGTTCTTGCTGTGTCTATTCAGCTCGTCGTCGACACGTCATGGTGCTTCCTTTCCCTGTGTCTGCCAGGCAGTCCTGCTGTGGAGGGTCTGCTCAATGGCACACAGGGGCTAGCGGGGGAGATCCAGCGTACCCGTGGTGAAGGCTGGTACCCTTTTGACACTAAGAAGGGCAAGACCCTCCTTGGAGACCTGGACCTGGCTTTCCTTGGGGCTTACGCAAGTACGTGTGGCCGGTGTGGCCGCTTGAGCTTCGCCTTGAGTGTGCGGCTTGGGTCTTGCGTGCGGCCGGTCCAGCTTGGGTGAAAGTGCATGGCCTCTTCAGCGTGGGTCTGGGTGTGCTGGGACTCCAAAGACTAGCAGATGCAGTTTGAGACAGGCAGTACTAGGCATGCTTGGCTGCAATGTAATGCTCCGCTTTCCCTTGTGGGCAAGTGTATTTCAAATGGGCCCCACTTTAATGTCCATCTGAGCTGGGCACCTCGCACGGTCTTCCGCACCAGCAAGGGAGAGCACTGGCCCGGCATCTGGGACGGTGAACTGTAAGCAAGCGTGCCATGGGCGTCGCCCGTACCCTGAGCTGCCGGGGCCCTTGGGGCCTGCTGCCTGCCTGGGCTGCAGTGGGCATGTTTGTGTCAGGGCACTTGGGTGACCGAGTGGACCTGCGGTACTTCCTTACGGGTGAGTGTTCTCCTAGGCGGAGTGCCCTCTGCTGCGTTGCCAGCGCTTGTACGACCGCCGCGCATCACACCTGCCGTAGCGGGGAGCAGCTGGGGGTGGCTGCAACCCCTCAGCCGCCTGGTTGCGGGTGCATCAGGAGCTGCTGCATTGTTGAAGGGAAGAGAGGCAAATGCTGCACAACATGGGCAGAACCTAAGGTGATGCTCCAGCCTACTGGTGCAGTTACAAAAGTTTCATGCCATATGTATGCAAAGCAAATGAGCAGGTGACTGCATGTAGGGTACCTGTAGACGGCACTCATGCACCTGCACCTGCTGCTGCAGGCGGCATGGTTGGCAGCGGCGTGTTTGTGTGCCTTTTTGGGCTAGCCTACTTCCTAAAACTGCACAGTATGGCGTTCTTCATCTTCATACAGATTGGGGGAGGTGAGTGACCGGGCTTGCTGCGATGATAATGCAACTTCCCCTTAGGGAGAGTTTTTTTGGAGGGCTGCTGTGTTTTGCGGCCTCACCATAGGGCTTACGGGGCCATGTCCCTGGGGCATTAAGGCTGGCCTGGGGCAATTAAGGCCCACCCTGCTGCGGCTGGGCTGTGGGGTATGCCGTGCCGCATAGTGCATGCAGCATGTGCCCCGGTGGCTGAGGTATCACGCCACAAGTCTCTGGCATGGAGCACTTTGCCGTGCCCTGTATCTGGAGGGTTATATACTATCGTTGCTGAAGGTGCAAGCTTGTGTGCCCTCAGCATGCGCCTATCCGCATGCTGACTTCCCGTGGCCTTCCCGGGCCCACCCAGCAGACCCTGTCACCCAGCCTAGAGACTCAGCCGGCTCTTTTCTGGCCCGACGACATTTACCAGATGCCTTGGCCTTTTATTGACCCCTCCCTGCCTCCCTTCCCTGGGTGTGCAGGGCTGCTGCAAGCCACTGGTTGGCCCAGCGTGGTGAGCGTGATGGCCAACTGGTTTGGCAAGGGCAAGCGAGGACTCATCATGGGCATTTGGAACGCTCACACCTCTGTCGGTACGTGGCGCCTGTGCCCCTCCTAAGCCCTGGGCCGTGCCGAGCAGCTGCTGGGGTGCATGGGGGCAGCAGCTTGGGGACAAAGCTATGCCCTGGGCAGCTGGCGGACAGACTTTGATTGGTTGGGAACGGTGCCTGTCCCGTCGGTTTGATGAGGTGGTTTTTTTGGGCGAGGTATGGAGTGTGGGAGGGCTCGGACCCCTCCTGTCCATAGCTAATAGTTGGCGGGTGCTGACCGGTGCTATCAAGTGGAAGGTGCAGAACACAGTGGTCCCTCCGCTGGGGACCGCAGCTTAACCCAAATGTCACATGTGCCAGTTGGGTGCTCATTCCCTGGCCCGCTGCCTGCTGCTGCTGCAGGCAACATAGTGGGCTCCGTGGCTGCTGCCACGGCGCTGCAGTACGGCTGGGGCTGGTCGTTTATGCTGCCCGGAGCCTTCATCATCGTCATGGGTGCGCCAGCTGCTGCTTCTGCCTGCCCTCAGCAATGCGGCTTCCTCAAGATGCCTCCTGCCTGCCTCCGGCAGGGATCGCAGATGCCCTTCCGACTACTTGGTCTCGGGCGGGGCCTCATGCATGACCCCTGCATATACCGTTCCGAAGCGCTGCTGTAGCGAACCAACTCATGTGATGTATTCGCATCAGCAGTGCATCAGGACAGCAGCGTCTCGGCTGCAGTCACCACCTGCCTGGTTGTCCGCCTGCCTGCCTGCAGGGCTGGTCATCTTTTCGTTCCTGGTGGTGGAGCCCTCGGATGTGGGCTTTGCCCCCCAGAGCGGGAGCGTCATGGGCAGCATCGTGAGTGCCCGCACCCCTCCTCCGCCTGCTAGGCTGGCTGCCTACTCCCACTGTGGCAGTGGTGGCTGCAGTCACATGTGGCCCACAGGACGGGGTAGCCTCTCAGCATGGGTTCCTGCTATCGTGACGGCTCTGGGCTCAGACGAGCGCTAGGAGGCCAACAGCCCTGCAGGTGTTTATTTTTCAACTCCGGTGTGTAGACAGTGTGCAGCCGCCTTGCGTCACCGCAACCCCTCACCCTGTCCTGCCTCGCTGCGCAGTCGGGGTCGGGCGTGCAGACCCCGCGCTCGGAGGCATCCGCGTCGGAGGGCGACGAGGCCCAGCACTACCTGGAGCGACACTTGGCGAGGGTGGCGGCGGGCCGTGGTGGCGGCCTTGTGCCCGAGCAGATTGCGGAGCAGCTGGGTGAGAGAGACTAAATAAATTCTATAAATAAATACGCCCAGGCCTCAAGGGAAGAAGCTGGGTAAGAGAGACGAGATAGAGGGGGCTAGATGCCCCGCTGCAGGCTGTCTTGCTGCCTTGAAGAGTCACTGCGTACAGGGCTGTTTTCCAAAAAACACCCTGGCACAGGCTATTGGAGGCCCTAGCGCACATGGCAGGTCCCTCGCCACTGACCCTGCACTACCCCTCGGCAGGCGTTCCCAAGGTCGCACAGCCCGCCTGCTCATGTCCCGCTACGTTTCATCCCTGCTGCTCCCAACATATGCCCCTCCCTGGCCTGCCTGCCTGCAGCGCACCACCACGGCATTCATGGCGGCCACGGCAAGCACGGCATGTGGGGCATGGGGTCCACCCTAGTCGTCTTTGACAAGCACCGCCGCGCAGCCGGCGGGAGCGAGCTGGATGGGGGAAGTGAGGCTGAGAACCTGCTGGGGGGATCCCCAGGGTCGACTATCAACTTTGGCGGGGCGCGGGAGAAGGTAGGTGGGTCGTCAGGGTGGGTAGTCTGGCGTATGGGTGGGAAGTGTGCCGCGGGAAAGCACAGCAGGCGCAAGACTAGACAGCAGGTATGAGGGGCTAGCAAGTAGGTGTGAGGAGTACCAAGGCCTCTGATCAATGGGTGGCTAGTCTGTTTATTGGCTGCTCTCTCGCGTATGGCAGGGCATGGTCCGGCAGCACCGCTCTCCTCCAAGTGCCCTGGTTCACCTCAATCGCCTTGCATCTTTGTTATTATGTGTCCCAACGGCCAAAGTGCTGCGTTGTTGGCTGTCTGGGTGGCATGTGCCAAGCAATGCAATGCCTTTGGAACGGATGCCCCCTCGTGGGGGTCTGGTAGGCAGGCAGCGCCCTTTGGCCCCCCGGTGCACCTTGATGCCTTGGCTTCATGCTAGCTCTTCAAACACACAGGGTTGTTGGTGACAGCTGCCAGGACGAGCCGATTGTGTGCCTCGCTGGAAGTAGCTCAAAATGCCCACGGTCGTCTTACTTGTCGGTGCCGCCGATCCTTGCTCCGGCGTTGCCTTCGGCGCCCTCTCTGGCCGTGGGTGCCTCCCCCCTTCCGCTGCTGCCTTGCAACCAGGGTATCTTAGATACAAATTCTTGCAGTACGGGTAGAGATCAAAAAATGCCGTTCCAAGCCTTTGCCTTGCCCTGAAGCAGGCCTCCGGCGTCTCCTTTTGGACCGCGTGGGCCATCCCCGGGGTCGCCGCCTTCTCTCTCACCCTCTTCTTTGCCAAGCTGGTGGCCTACACCTTCCTCTACTGGCTGCCCTACTACATCAACGCCACGGACGTGGGAGGCAGGAAGCTGACCCCCACGGTGAGAGCCAGTTTAGGGTTAGGTAACCCTTAGGTAACCCTACAATGGTGAGAAAACTGACACCCACGGTGAGCAGCGCTCCTGCTGTTGGCGGCCCTGGCTGGGTGGCGGTGCGCCCGTAGGAGGGGATGGTTCTTATCTGGGGTACCCTAGGTTGTTCTTTTGGTGCAGCGCATCTATGCCAGAGACGGCATGGGGGCGTGAACCTCATGCTCAGGGTGCGTTGAGTGGCTATCAGCGGTGCCTCTGCAACCACAGGCGAGCTGACAAACCTTGGCTGGGCCTCGTGCCGTTGCACCCACCGATGCTTTTGATAAGCAACTCTACCGTGAGGCGTTGGGTGTGGGTTGAACATTATCGCGCAGCTGCGGTGTGTGCTGCGCATGCTCCCCCTTACCTCCTCCCTGCTTCACGGTGTGTGTGTCGCAGGAGGCGGGCAACCTGTCGATCCTGTTTGATGTGGGCGGCGTGATGGGCGGCGTCGTGGCCGGCGCGCTCTCTGACGCCTCCGGGGCCTCAGCCCTTGTCTCCTCCAGGTGGGGCGGGCGCAGCGTGTGACTCATCAGATAGTGTGTGACTAATTATGACCTCCGCCCTCGTCTCCTCCAGGCAGGTTGGCGCGCGCAGCCTGCCACCTGAATAGGGACCGCCCATGGTTGGGGGCGCCTCCTCACTGTCCACAGTTTGTGGTGTAGGTCTTGAGATAGTGAATGAAAGCCAGTAAGGGAGCTGTGGGCTCATGCTGTGGGCTCATGCCCCCCTGCTGCCCTCTGTTACGGTGTATGTATAGCCTGGGCCAGTCAAGGGAGCCGGATGCCCTGGGTGGGTACGTCAGCGGTGGCTGGCCGGCTGTGCCTTCTGGTCGGTGCCGGCCTGGTCATGGGCTGGTTGACAGCCCCGCACCATCGCACTTCCCTCTGGATAGCGAGCAGCACGTGAGCAGCCCAAGTGCCATCCCCCTGCCGACCCCCCAGGCATAGCCCAGTGTCTGCAGCGCCAGTTGTGCCAGGTAGCGGCAGCGGCAGCGGCACCAGCCTCCCAGGTGCCAGCCACACCAAGCACAACTAACAACTCCCTGACAGACAGCCACGCTGTGCCCTGCTGTGCAGCTTTGTGTACCTGGCCATCCCCGTGCTCTATGCCTACCGGGCCTTCGGCAACGCCAGCTTCACAAGTAAGCTGTTATACAGTCACCCGCTCCACTACCAAGTGCACTGCCAGGCAGCATGCCTCGCCATGGCAGCGTGGCCGGGAGTTTGCGTGGGGGGTGTGATGTCGTCTGCCAGCAGGAGAGGGGGATTGGGTGTTGACGTGTCTCCCCGTTGCTCCCCATGCCCGCCAAGCATGGGTGTATGTGCCGCTCATGCCGGAGCAGCCCCAGCAACAGCGGCAACCAAGCAACCAGCAGCGCAGGTGTCTTTGCAGGGGAGGGGAGCCCTGTACACGTAGACTGCTACTGACACCCCTGTAACCCCCCCCCCCCTGCCGCAGTGAACATCTCCCTTATGATGATTGCCGGCTTCTTTGTGAATGGGCCCTATGCCCTTATCACCACCGCGGTCTCAGCCGATCTGGGCACTCACGAGTCACTAGCAGGCAAGTACCAGCAGGGCGGGGCACCGCTATGCAGTGGCTTCAGCCCTGAGATTGGGTTCCCTGAGTAATTGCATTTCCAAGTTGTTGGGTTGCATGGTACTTGGTTTACCAGCAAAGCTAGCCCACATGTCCCTCCCAAGCAGCCGAAGTCAAAAGTCGCGTACAAGAGGTCGGGTTTCGTCTGCAGCACCTCAGAGAGCAGTGTCTGACCGCATCGATGATCTCTTGTGGTGTTGGCAATGGCAGCCATCTCAAACCCTTCAGTGGTAGTGCAAGAGCCCTGCAACCTTGTCCATTCGGCCCCTTGCTGTGTTGCTGGGATTACGAGACGTTGCTGGCCATGATGATGACAACCATTCTCATGGGACAACGAGTTGCACCCCAGAACCAGCACCCACCGCATGCACCCCCTTCCCTTCCCTCGCCGCTGCCGCGCCCACCTCCCCACCAGCTGTTCGCTGCTGCCTGCAGGCAACGAGAAGGCGCTCGCCACGGTGACCGCGATCATTGATGGCATGGGGAGCCTGGGAGCCGCGCTGGGGCCCACGCTGACCGGTTACATCTCCTCGCTACCCGGCGGCTTTGACAACGTCTTCCTCATGCTGGGATTTTCGGCGCTCTGCGCGGGTGGGTGGGTGGGTGGGTGCGCTGCTGATGGTGCTGGGGTGGGGTGGGCGCCGCATGGGGTGGGAGCGGCCGAGCGTGGTTGGGAGATGGCCAGAGACTGGTGGGGGGGACGGCAAAGAGGTAAGTGAGGTGACAGTTGGCGGTGTGGGTTACGAAGTGCCAGGGCCACCGGCGTGCCTTGGGCAGCCGGCCTTAGGCTTGCCTGCATGTTGCACCTGGTAGTAAGCAGCACTGTCACCCCACCATGTTTAGCTGCTCCCGCGCTGCGTCCCCACGTGCCCGATTCACCCCTAACCCCCAGCCACCCGCATTCCTGCTCGAGGGCCTGCTGCCGACCAAGCTGGTCATTAGGACGCATCAACACACCACTGCGTCGCACATCAATATGGGTATCTGCCAAACCCATGCTTGCTAGGTATCTCCTAAGCCAACCACCAGGCACGCCCCTCTCCCCACCACCCCTCTGCGTTGCTCGTTCCCTCGCAGGCCTGCTGCTGACCAAGCTGGTTATCCAGGACGCAAAAGCAAAGTCTGGGCACCTCACGTAGGCAATTGCCGGAACGCCCCCTGCCCATGATACCTCCCGTGGACGTGTCCCTGCAGGTCTGCTACTGACCAAGCTGGTCATTCAGGACGTGAAGGACATGCTGCGGCGCCGCGCCAAGCGCCGAGGCGCCGGCGCCGCCGCTGCGGCCGCTGCCGACGACTTTGACCGTATCCTGGACGAGGATGTGACGGACTCGGGCCAGTTCTCCTACCTGCCGCCGGGCGTGGTGGCGGAGAAGACGGTTGACAACGAGACCGGCAGGCTGGTGTGAGAGTGAGGGAGGAGATGGCGCTCCTCACCACGCCTGTCGCACCACCCAGCCGCTGCCTCGGATTGGGGAAGTGCCTCCCGGGAGGCTCAGTGTCGCATCGTTTGCGCGCCGATTGTGTGGCAGCACTTCTGTGGACACGGAGCCGTTGCCAGTTGGCCCCGGCCAGTGCTGGCCCTTACGAAGCCTGCGTACTTGAGAGGCTGCCATGCGTGCCGTGGCAGTGGGCTCGTGACCAGACCAGGAGGCTGGGGTGAGGGGGGGAGCGGTTTGATGCTGCATCGTACCTGGGCTTTGCTGCCAGCCTGAGGCAGTGGGCTTGGTTCAGTAGCTTCAGGGTTTTGACGGGCAGGAGGTATTAGTCTGCCCTTACTTATATGAGTATGGAGTACGGGAATGCGTACAAGAGATGAGGTGTTGCGCCTTTCCCCTGACTCGGGCCCGGGAAGGCGGCATGTGCTGATTTCTGTGTTCTTCAGCAGGCAAGGGCTTGCTTGGCGTATTGGTGTTGGCCGGTAGCCACGATGCCTGTTTGACATCTCCGTTGGCATGTGAGCCCAACCCGTCCAAAGTGCGTGGCGGCAAATACTTGGAAAGCAGGGTCTTAGTCTCACCGCCCGAATGACTGAAACCATAGTGGTGGCACCAGCCTGAAGCACATAGTAAGAAATGCGGCAGTTTGTTGTCGGCCAAGAGTGCAAGCACAGGTACTGTTGGCTGGCTATGTCCTCACCCTGACTAGGTGTTAAAAGGGCAAGGGCAGTTAGCTTCGGTGGATACCAAGCGAAATCAAGGCAAAGGATTTCAACCAAAGTTGCCGCGGATACCCCTCGCAGTATGCTGGGTGCACAGCCTCTGCAAAGCATTTCAGCTGAAGGCGTGCGTAGACCCTGGATACGTTCACGCAGCAACACAGCTGGCAACATGAAACGGAATAACACCCTATTGCCACCTGCATGCAAATCTATAGCCGTGACGCCATTCCTGGGAAAGATAGTGCGAACCGCAATTAGGTAAGCATGGTTTGTCCCTGAGAGCTCGGGCAAGATCTTGGAGTATCTTGCAACCAGCCTTGTCAGTAACATTCGCCCCTATCTCTCTGCTTGCACTACCTGCCACTAGTACTATTACCATCCACCCAACATCAACCTGCCGGTCCTGCGCTGCTGCCGCCGCTTCCCCCACCGCCTGCTCCCGCTGCCGCCTTCCGCGCCGCCAATGCTGCCGCTGCCCCGGGCGGCAAGCCTCCCTGCCCCTCCCCCCGCGGCTTCCGCCGGTGGTACGTGCTGTTCCAAGCGCCCCCGTCTGACGCGTAGTAATCCATAGGGTAATCTGTGCCCGCCTCCCACCAGCCAGGGACCTCTCCCAGTGCCACAAAAGCCTGCAATGCACTCGCAAAGCATCCCTAACATGTCGCCCCATCATACCAGGTGATTCCTCCTTATCCACCGCAATAAATGACCAGGATTAACATCCAGGCAACCATTTATATACAAAACTCCAACAGCAACAGAAGTCGCAATCCTTATAGGTCCAGTTCAGTACCCCGGTCTCCTCGCTGTTCACATTGCCTGCCACCAACAAAATCAGGGGTTGCCTCCAAACACACCCTGGACCCATCCCCGTAAACTCACTGCCCTCCCAACCTTCCACTGCTACAAGCACCCAGCACCATACCCTTAAAGCACTCTTCAGCACCATCGCTGACGTCCAGCCCCCACAGCTGGCATTCCTATCTGCACGCCCCACCACTGTTAAGCTAAACTTTCCTAGCAGATGAAGCACACCACCAGCATGGTCCGCAGCCGCACCCTCCTCACCTCATACGGGTTGAGCGTCGGCGCCAAAAACTCCTCGCCCCAGTCGATGCTCAGGCGCGGGCACGCCACCTGTACCCACGCCTCCACACCCCCAGCATCTCTCTCCCCCGCCAGCGCCGCCAGCTTGGCAGGGGACACCTGCAGCACAAGGGGAGGACCCCGTTGCCAGCCGTGCCCAAGTTTTACCGGAGCAAGCCCTGTGCCAGCATGCCGCCCTTCCCTCCAACTCAGCCATAGCAAGCATCCCGCCCTGTTGGTACAGCCCAGCTCTCACTCCCTGTCCGCACTACCTGCCACCCATACGTATACCAGCTGTCCCGCTTTCTTGTCCCGCCTTACACAAGGCCCACCTGGCTTGAGCTGACAGGAGGCTGGCCGAAACCATCACAGAAGTGCTCAGTAGGCAAGGGGAGCATCACAACCGCACTACAGAGTGCGAGGATATTGCGGCCAGCGGCAGAGGTAGGGGGCACAGCGGTTACCCACTGTGTTCCCAAGAGTACTGCTGGCTCAAAAGCTTAGGCGAGGACGAACCCTGCATCCGGTCGTGTCGCTACAGCCTTCCCCTACCTCACCTCTTATGACAGACTGCCTGCTGCCAACAACAACTCCTGCACTGCATGCTGTCCACGCCAGGGGGACTGGCTCTTCCACAACCCGCTCGACGGCCAGTGCTACAGTTTGCCCCCACTCGCCCCCACCTTACCTCCGACAGCAAGACAGTGACGAAGCTGCGTCCACTGGCAGCGAGGAGAGTGTGCAGCGAATGGAGTATACGAGGGTTACCCTGCACGCAGACGCACAATGCCTCTCAGCAGCTACAGCGAGGTGCAGCTTGGGAGAGAACATTAGCAGCTCTGCGATTCCTGCCTGGAGCATGGCATCTAAGTTGCATGCCATGCCTGCCGCCTGCACAGCCCACCCTAGCACCCTGGGATGGCCAGCAGCAACCCCCTAGCGCTTGGCATTCCGGGCTTGC
The DNA here is from genome assembly GCA_001598975.1 of Parachlorella kessleri. Lineage (NCBI taxonomy): Eukaryota > Viridiplantae > Chlorophyta > Trebouxiophyceae > Chlorellales > Chlorellaceae > Parachlorella > Parachlorella kessleri. The sequence continues at coordinate 47,428 of BBXU01003145.1, forward strand.
ATGACAACCTGTCTGCCACTCAGCGGCGACTCGGCACGCCCAACACCAAATATGAATGCTTGGCACACCATGGGCACAGTGTAGTTCCCATTGCCCG
>BBXU01003148.1:0-12483 GCA_001598975.1 Parachlorella kessleri
TGAGTTTCCCACCGCTGGGTACCTGGGCGCGGCTGGCTGGGGAGAGCCCAAAGGCTCCATCCACAGTGCTCTGAATCCAAGCCACCCATGTCTCGACGAGTGGGTGCTAGCCATGCCCCTGGGGTCCATGTACCCACACCGTTGTGGAACAGCAGCATGCAGCGTCTGACTTGAGGTGTTGCAGAGGCAGCCCGGTAAAAGTTTCTCTTGCCGACCATTCGGCCAGCCTCATGTGGCACAAAACATACATACACGTGCTCCACGCCTTGAACAGCCGCAAACGTGTGCCCTCCCCACTAGAGCACAGCGCAGCGCACCCACCAGTTGTCAAAGACCTCCACAAAGTCATCTGACTGGCGCACGGCCAGCACCGAGTTGTTGCCACGCTGCCAGGCAATGGCGTGCTGCCCAGAGTGGTCCAGCAGGACGTACTTGTACTCAACAATGCAGCCTGCACAACGCAAGACACCAAAACTGGTCAACAGCATTAACGTTGAGGGCAGTCTTGGTAAGCCACAAGATACCAACGGTAATAGAGATCTAATTTGAACAGCACAGGCGGTCAACAGCTGGCTCAGCAGCGCGACGTAGCGCTCAAGAATGGCACGCGAGTTGCACTTGTGTGAGTGCCATGTGCTCTTTCTGCAAACCTTTTCAACTTTGTGAAAACTGTAACCAAGCAAAGAAGCTGTCACCTGGTCACAGAATTTGCTCCACTGAGTAGGATGGAGAAACCCACATGTGAAAATCAATCCCATCAAGACTCCTCAGATAGTCCTTTGCGGCCAGTCAACACTGATTAGTATTATTAGTATCAGTGCCCACCTGTCGGCAGCTCCACCGTGGCATGCCAGTTGTCGCCTTCTGACCACTTCAGCTCGGGAGCGCCTGTGAGCACCCACCCCCCCAGGCTCTCATGCGTGCCCACCACCTTGAGGCGCTGCCCCCACTCGGCCCTGTATTTGAGCCAGAAGCGGACTTTGGACGTGCGCCTGGCGCCGCCCATGCCGTCCAGCTCGCCCCCGCCCGGAGGCCGCTGCAGCGCGGGTGCCAACATGGAGGAAACTGCCGCGGAAGGTGTAAGGGGCTGCATGCCTGCTGGAGGTGCCGCCGGGGGCACCGAAGCTGCTGGGGGTGCGGCCTGTTGGGCAGCGTACGGGGCTGCTGGCTGCGCTGGGGGTTGCTGCGCTGCTGGCTGCTGCGGTGGTGGCGAGCGCTCCATCCCTGGCTGCGCCTGTGGCGGCAGCGGTGCGGCTGCCGGCGCAGCCGGTAGCGGCGGCGGTGCCGCTGCTGCTGCTGCCGCTGTCGGCCCCCCTCCTGCTGCCATAAGACGCTGCTGGCGCTGGGCGCGGCGCTCCAGCAGCATCCTTAGGTTCTCGCTGCTGGACCGCAGCCGGTCCAGGCCACCGGTGCCCCAGGTGGGACTTTCGCCGTCAGGCGGGGCATCGGTGGGGTAAGAGTCCGATGGGGGTGCTTGCCGGAGGCTGTTCAGCCGCTCACGCAAGCTCTCGCCGCCTGCACGCGACAGTGCACCAGCGGTAAGCCCTTGCAGGGAGAGCTGCCCACAGTCATAGAAAAGCAGCAGGGGACTGCAACCTCAGGCAGCTAGTGAGGCCCGATCTCAGAAAGAGCATGACGAATGCCCAGGCCTGCGAGCTCAGCACCCTGATCCCAGCAGGGGGACGTCAAGGGGGTTGCCTACCTGGCTCACCGGGCGTGGCTGACGCCACCACCATCCGACGCTGCCAGCACTGACCGCTACTGATCCGGCCAGGCAACCTGCGGAGCGGACCCAGAGGAGGGCACCTAGCCCGCTGGGAGCCGCTACACGCCATGTAGACCGTAGTCTGCATTGCCAGCTCCCAATGCAGAATATGTTATTTCAAGAGAGCTTCTAAGGCCCGGGGCATAGGTTGGCCCCACTACTGCTGGGAATGTGTTTGTCGCTAATGTACAAAGGCGCTGCCTTGCACTTGCGGGTCAACTCAGGAGTGCATGGTCCAGAACTATAGGTAGCACGTGTTTGGCGAATTTGGAGGGACGGGGTGTTGACTTCAAAGGCGTAGGATCCTGGATACCTTCGGTGCCTTCATGCGGTGCCTTAGGTTCGGTGCTGTCTGCCTGCCTGCATCTCGTGCACCACAGGCATGCTGGCCAGCTCGGTAACAGTGGCTGGTGTAGACCGGTGCCCTTGAAAAGCCTGCGCCAGCCTCGCTTGCGCCGCCATGGCCGCCAGCGTGGCCAGGGCAAGCATGTCGATTATTCAACTTCACCGTTCCGCTCCTGCACATCTTTCGTGCACAACAGCAGACATCCGAGTAGTATCTGTGCAGTTATATGTCTATTACTGCTAGCTGCTGCAAGGCAGGTCAGCACCTGCCCTGGTTTCGGAAGGGCAAGGAGTGCATGGTTAATCAGTTCTCCACACCACCTCGCGGGCAACAAACTGCGCCATCAGAGCATGAAGCTGCGTCTTTATTATAAAGGCCTGTCAGCTGTCTCAGCGAGCAGCCGAGCACAGCGTGACTGCCTTCCTCAGCGCCTCGTTGTGTAAACGGTGGCCGGCAAGACGGTCAGAGAGGAGAAGTGGATGAATTGGAATGGCAGGGATGCAGGTATGCTGTGTGTCTTGCCTGGTTGTGCGCATTCTTTTTCACACAGAGCAACACATGTTGCAAGGCAGTCACCCTTCAATGTTAGCAGCTCCGAGCTTATGTATGTTTTTGATGACTGCAGTGGAGCTGGAAGCACTGGGAAGGCAGCCAAGGTGTTCAGTCTGCAATTACCCCACTGGCAACCCCTAAGACAGGCCTGGGGGGCATCTCATCGCAGGTACCTCCTGCCATGCCTGCTGCGCATGCTGTGCCCCCTGAAAATCCTTCACCTGCACGGTTAACCGCGGTTGTTGCATGGGTTGTGAGCTGTAGCTGTACTCTTTTCGGAGTCCCGCAGTGGCTTTGTCAGGCACCTTTCGCAGCCTCTCTGTTTGAGGGCTGGATCTCATCGTAGCGACAGGCGCAGCGCTGCTAGCAATGCATCCGCCCCCATACCGAGCGTTGTCGCTGTGATACAGCCCACGATGACACCCAGGAAGCTTCAAAGCAGTGCCAGCTTCCCCTCGGTGAGCCCTTCCTGTGCAGTGCAGCTGCCTGGTTAGGTTTCCCTAGCAAAACCTTGACAGGGGAAAGGCATTCCCTGCGTATCACCGCTCGTTTGCAACGCGCTACACAGGGAGGGGGCAGGGAGAGCCGCAGTGAGGACATGAGGGAGTACCTGGAGCGTATGCAGCGCTTTTACGACGATGTTAACGCTCAGAAGGAGAAGGTGCGTGTGCACCCGCATGGCTGGCTTCATTTGTAGCTGCAGTGAATCTGAGATGAAACCCCTTGAGTAACTTCCATACAAGCGCGACGCGTGCAGGTTCTCTCTCGAGCTTCGTTGCGAACGCCTGGCCGCTGCTTCACTCCGTTGCGCCGCGCTACAGACCCTGGCTCCCCAGCCGTCTTGCAAAGCAGCTGCAGCAAAGCCAGCAGAATCCCACCCCCACCCTCGCCTTCAGTGCTGCGGAGCACTCCAAGGCGGAGCACTGGCGCAGCTGAGACGCCCGGACTTGTTGCCAGGCCCAGCCGAGAGAAGGCCTTGCTAACGCAAAGCTGTCAGAGCGGCATTCCCCATCTTTTAGCAAATGGAGGCGCACTACCAGCCTCTCAGGCAACACTCGGCAGTAGTAGACAACTCCGGCGCAGCGCTACCAGCCTGGAATGGGGGCCTGCAGCAACCTTGGCTTCCGCAGCAAGTGCCTCAACCCCTCAGCGGCTTGTTGGCGAAATCACTGGCATGGCAGTCCCTGGGGCAGCACAGCCTGGCCAGAACCAGCCTTCTAGTACTGTGCCACGCAGCGGGCCCGGCGTGCACGCACCATTGGACGGCCGTGTGCCCGCAGCAGGACAAGAACCTGCAGCCAGCCTGCAAGGGTTGCAAGCTGGCTGGGCAGAGGCTGGGCCTGCCTGCGCTCCTTCGCCCAACAGCTATTTTGGGCTTGCCCACAATATGCTCCAGCAGCGCTACAACCCACTGCGGGAAGGGCTGCAGCGCCTGACGGCGCAGCACGTCACGCCCATCGTCCCATCTCATTCCCCACAGCGGCAAGAGCAGCAGTGGCCGCTCATGGCAGCAGGAGGAGGGCAGCTGGCAGCCTCAGCAGGAGATGACGCAGCGGCCCAGCGTGCTGCGCAGGATGGCACCCCAGGGAACACACTACCAGCTAGGTCGCCACTGAAGGCTCCTCCCACTGCAAGTCAACTATCTAGCCTGACTAGGAGACTTAATGATGCAGAGCAACTGCAGTGTCTAAGCAGCCAGGCAGTGCAGCCCGACAGGAGGGCGGTAGGGCTCAGCCATGCTGACGACGACGACCGTATGCTGATGGCCAGCCCTGTGCAAGGTATGCGTGATGCGGTATGAGGCCTTATCGTCACACACAGCATTCTCTGCATGTCGCACATGGCTGGACATGGATCTCTACTGTTGGGCAGGGGCTCGGTGGGTTTCTATATGGGCTGACCCTTCTGGCTAGTAAAGCTATGCGCCTGCAAGGTGACGTGGTGCACCTAGCTCCCACCAGACTTGTGTGCTCTTGAACAGCCGAGGTATACATACAAACTGTGCTTCTTCAATACTGCCCATCAATCTACTGCAGGTGCCTTGCTGGACGCCATTGACCACCCTGCGTGGTATCAGCAAGCTGCTGCTATCACAGCTCCCCCTGCCAACAATCAAGCCCAAGAAGCGAAGCTGGCAGCGGAGCAGCAAAGCACGACGTGCACCCCCAAGCGCACTCCGAAGCGCGTAGCTAGCAATGCTGGGGCCATGCGTCCCTACGAATGTCAAACAGCTGCGGCCAGTGGGCGGAGGAGACTATTAACTGGGTGCTCTCCCATGGCCCCCGCCTCGGTCGCCTCCACAGCTGCCCTGACTAGCCCAGACTGCGACCTGCAGTATCAGTACGGCAGCCCCGCCGTGCGGCGGCCGCACACGGCAGCCGGCACAGCAGGTACAGCAGAACCCCTGGCAGCCGGTGCTGAGGGGGCATTGCCCTCCTGCCCAGCCTCGGCACCATCGCTGACACACCTGGTGGTCATGAACTCGGCGTTCAGCCCGCAAGGCGGTGTGGTTTGGGGAGGTGAGGCTGTGCTGCAGGCCTGGCCAGAGGCAGGCGCACCTGAAGCGGCAGCAGCTGCTGGGAAGAAGCCAGGGCTAGCTCCCCTCAGGCTGGCATTCGGTGGCGAGGCTGCCACCGCTGCCGCCGCTGCTGTGCCAGACAGCTTGGACAGCCAGCAGCATGTGGGCCGGGAGGAGGGACCTGAGCCGCATCCTACACTTGAGGGGGAGACAGATGGGCGAGCACTGGCATGCAACCACTTGCAGGGCGGCTACTTGCTCAGTAAAGTCAGCAAGGGCAGTGGTGCTGAGGTGTCGGCGCCTGCGGGCGTAGTTGAGAGCCCTAGCAAGGGCGAGGCCGTTTTGTCTGCTCAGGGTGTCTGTCTGGAGGCTGTGCCGGCAACCACGGCCCAGCGCTCGCCATGTGGAGTTCCAGCCCCAACTAATCTGTGGCGGGCACAACAGGAGCAACAAGGCATGCAGCAAGACTGGCAGGATTTGCAAGCTGATGTGGCAGTGGAAGCGGCGCTCCAGCATCTAGAGGAGAGCAGCACAGAAGCTGCCCCAGCAGGACCAGCCTGCGACCAGCCTGCATGTAGCCAGCATGTCTCATCTGCACCTGCGGCTGCTGGAGATGCAGGATCGCCTGCCTTGCAGCCAGCAAGGAGCTGCAGCAGGCTGGCTGCACTGGCCCGGCTCAAGACCCGCAGCCTGCACCGGCAAGCCACCTCGGCCGGTGGCACTGCAACTGTGGAGCAAGGGTGCGTTTGAAGGGCTTGGATTGTGCCCTTGATGCTCTGTTCTGAGGTGCTGGCAGCTGCAGCTCTTTCACCAAGTCGTTGGGTCTGTCGTCAAACTCGCAAGGGTGGAAATCACTGGTGGGGTAGACTTGATATGGACACAGCCCAGCATATGTTGGTAGGCTACCCAAATAAGTGTCCACTCCCACCTGCACGCTTCTCCATTGTAAGGTGCAAGACTGACAATCTACAGCTACAACCTCTCTGTGACCGTATGCTTGCAGGCCGCTCAGCGCTGAAACAGCTAGCCTCACCCCAACCTCATGCAGCACATTGCATGCCGCTCTCATCACGTCAGCAGGGACAGCAGCAGGCTGTGACGACTCCCTGGCATCCCTCAAGCTGCGGCGGCGCCTCTCATGCTCAGCGGCAGCCTCCCCTGGCAAACCGGCCGCTGTGCTGGAGGCGGCAACCACGCAGGGGCCGCCTGACAGCGCCACCACTGGAGAGGACCCGCAGAGCAGCAGCATGGCCCAGGACCTGATAGCAGCGCACCGACCAGCCAACCGGCGCTGGGATAGCGCCATCTCTCGGGGCAGCATGAGCGGCAGCGCCATCTTGTGCACCTCTGTAGCGGACAGTGCCGCAGGCTGCAGCCCGGGGGTGGCTGCCGCGGGAACCCCAGGAAGTGACGTGGTAGGCGCGCCCACTATGCACGACGCATGGCAGCGTGGGCCTGCCCTAAGCCCTGACCAGGCGGCAAGCTGCTGGCCAGCCGAGGGCACCAGCCCTGGTGACCCGCCGGCCCCCTCGCCAGCCCTGCAGCAGCCCAAGCCCTTCCTGCGGCGCAAGTCGCAGCGCATCGCGCCGCAGGCGCTGCCCGACTGGTCCCAAGTGCGGCCCCGCACGCAGTCCCGCCTGGAGCCCGACCTGCTGCCAGGCGGCTCGGCTGCTGGCCGCGGTGGCGGCAGCCGCTGCTCCACTCCCAGGCCGGGGGCTGCGGGTGGCGGCCTGGGGCCCTGGTCAGGTGTGTGGGCATTGATCCTTTTCTTTCGGAGTGGTGGGGTACCTACTGCTACATGTGGAGCGTACTCCCCACCTTCTGACAGCAATTGTCCCCTGCCCATGTCAATGTCGTCCATGCCCTTTTTGTTATCATGGGCGCAGTTACCGGGGTAGGGCTCACAGGGACTGAGTGAGGGGGTTTTGTGTGACACGCGTGCCGGAGTGTAGCACCCAAATAGCCTGGGTCTCGTCGACAACCCCACTTCAATGTCGTACCCAGGCAAGCAGCTTCCCTTGGGCGAGGGCAAACGGCGCACTTCTTGTGTGCTTGCAGGAGCAACCACGCCACGGAGCGGCCGCCCTGCTTCCTCAGCAGCAGCCTTCTTAGCAGCCAAGCAGCCCCGCCAGCCCTCCGGCCGCCCCACAACCCCCCAGCCGGACGCACTAGGGCTCTGGGGCATAGGAACTGCAGCATCCACAGCGCGTGGGACAGCGGCAGGCACTCACGGCAGGGCTCGCAAACAGCAGCCGGTCACCGCCCCTGGCACCAGGGCCCAGGGCAGCAGCAGACCCCCTTGGAACAGTGGGCGTATGGTGCCCACCCCCAAATCCAAGGCACCTGCGACGGCAGCCGGCAGGGCGACAGCGCGGACCACACCATTCTCGCCGTGCGGCCCCGCGGGTGTTGCTGGCACTAGCCGGAGAGCCCCCAAACACTGGCAGCAGCAGGAGCAGCTGTATCATGCGGCCGACCTGATGGCAGAGATGCAGCGGGTGCATGGCCTAGAGAGTGGCAGCTTGGGTTTTAGCACTAGCTACCGGCAGCGAGCGTATGCTGCAACAGCAGCAGCTGGGGTACAGCAAGGCCCCCGGCGTGGGGAGGAGGGCTGCTCAGGGCCGCTGGATGACTTGCTAGGCCAGGTTGACCGGCTGCTGTCTCAGGTGGAAAAGTGCAGATAAGGAACGCCAGCGACCGCGACGCTCTTGGGGTGGCATACACCTGTACCTGGCCGCCTGGGGTGTGACAGGCGCTTCACTGTGGTTGCGGCAACCATGGAACGCACGTCCCCGTTTTTGCTACTAGGCGTGTATGTTGTTGAGCCAGTGACCATGTGATCGGTGCTGAGAGAGGTGTACAGGAGTAGGGTAGCTTGGGATAGCTAGTCTGTTAGCAATAGGCATCTCCGGCTGCAAGGGCGGCACGGTGTGAGGCTGTGGTCGTCTTGTGTAGTTGCCTGCAGGATATGCATTTAGCTAGGAGTCTTAGCATAGTTGTCAATCTCTTTCGCCACTTGGGAGTCTGCGCTAATCCGCTGCCCTCAGTTGCCAGGGGCTCCTCCTCTTAGCTCCGACGAGAGGTCTCTCTTCAACTCAGAAGGAGTCTTTTTCGATTTCCCCTGGTACAGAATGGTGCGCCCGTAAGCATGGCAGTGCAAACTGACTGGTGAACATATACGGAGCCCTGCAGTCAGCCCAGTGCACTGCATGCACACCCAGCAATTATCTGTGAAAAGTGGGGCGGGATAATGTGTAGCATGCTCTTGCAGCGCCCATGTTGACCGCGTGCAGACGGAAAGCAGTAGGAAAGGGGCACGAAAGTAGGAAGAACTGAGAAACGCTTAGACCGAGTTCTGACAAACCCCACACCGGACGCGCTGGGTACACCCAACCACACTCACAAACACTTATCCCGGCTCTAGGGCTAAGCCTAGCAGGCTACCTCCCGAATAGCGATACTGAACTTGCAGGGCATTGCAGACCCACCAGACACCGCTCAGCGGCGCAGGTGTGAGTGTATCAGCCGCTGCCTAGTCACCCTCAGCCACCAGCCGCCTCAAGCGGGCTGTCGGGGTCACAGGTCATATGTGAGGAGCCAGTCCTTCCTGCCGCCCCGCTTGAAGTTTGTCTGCAGGCCCCAGTTGTTCTCCCTGATCTTCAGGAAAGGCTCCTGCGCAGCACGCAAAGGGCGGAAGAGTGTTGGGGGGTGGCCGGCACGCTGAGCCCCAGGGCATGTGTCCAAACAGACAGCCAGACGCCCAGGCAACCTGAGCAGGATAAAGGGGGGCGAGCGTGGGAAGAGTTGAGGGTGCTGTCCACCTCATGTACCGGAACAGCAAAGCCCCCACCCAGACACTGACCATGGAGCACCCTCAAGCACTGCCTCCCTTCCCTTGGTTTCCCCGTTCGAACGGGGTGGTGCATGCCATGAAGGATTGGTGTTGTATCTTGTGGTTTGTCGGCATAGCACATCCTGGCTTCTTGATGGTCCCACTTGGGGAATTCACGGCAGCATGGCCAGGCGGCGGTACCCTGTAAGACTAGACTAGAAGTCCCCTGAGTAGCTCTTGGAAGGCTTGGCCGCAGCTCCGCACACCCACCTGGCTAGTGACTCCGGTGGGTGTGAACCTGGCTCGGTATCCAGCGGATACCCGCAGATCCTGTCCTTCTGTAAACCCAAAAATGGAGTGCGTGCCCTGAACGCTGGCCTCACCAGCCCACTGCACAGCAGGAGGGAGCGGGGGAGCGCGCAGGGATTCAAGTGCTGTCACAGCACCTTGCCCACGACAAGCAGGCTGGCTGACTGACCCTGGCAGCACCTGTCTATACTTGGGGTGGCAGGTAATGCGATCAGAGAGAAGGTACGGGTGCACTGGGCTGACAGGACAGATGGAAGCGCATGGGCTATTCACCGACCCAAGGTGGCAAGCCAGCGCATCTCCTGGGTGGAGATAGCAGCCAAAGACGGACACCGCAACCCACGCAGGCCACGCTGACCAGCACATAAGACATGAAAGCTGCACGCAAGTGTCCCCTCCCATGCCTGGGGCTCACACGTTACCCCCCCACCCCCCCACCCCCCCCAGCAGCTCTACATGTCCACACAGGCCAGCCGGAGCGCACCCTCTCAAGCCGCGGGTTGTAGTCGTAGCCCGCCCGCAGCACCAGCTCTGTGTAGCCCAGCAGGTTTATGCGGTTGCGGATGATCTCTGTGCGCTCTTGCAGCACAAAGCGCTTCTTCGCCCTGCGGGCAAGGGGGGCGGACACGGCGTGTATCACAGGAGGCCATGGCTGGTGTGCGCAGCGGCGCAGGACGTCCCATAAGAAAACAATTGTACAATATCAGATAACTTTCTTTGATTTGGCAGACTTCATGCACCTTAGGCACAGCGGCCCTACAAGGCTAGCCAAGTTGGAGCATCTTGGACCACAACTACATGAAGCTGTGCAAACTCTATAACCCCCCAGGGATGGGACCACAGTGTTGTTGCGCACCACCTCCCCTGTGGGAGGGCAAGTCATACAGTACAGCATGCCTAAGGCTGATTACAAAAGGCAAGGTTTCATGAAGCAAGGCTGCAACGGACAGGTGCAGTGAGTGGGCGACCCTGTGCATGTACTCGCTACCCGCAGGCAGCAGCTGCTCTTGAGAACCTCCACCCCTACCTCAGGAAGCTGTACCCAACCTATGCCCTTGGAAGGAAGGGAGATACTGCTGAACCCCTCAGGCAACCAGCTATGTGGCCCCTGTGAACCAGTCAGTGGCTTTCGAAGCCTGCTGGTCAGTGGGCTGAGGAGACTGCCCCAGCAAGTGGATGCTCTGCATGGAGCGGTGGGACCTTCAGTTCTCACCCGAGGCTGAACAGCAGCTCATCGCTTTCGGTGGTGGCCTTTGCCCCCAGGCCAAGCTGCACCCGCGTGTCTGGCTGGTAGACGGAGTTGGGTGAGAAGAGTGGAGTCTTTCCCAGGCGCAAAACCTGCAACACTTCAAGACAGCTAGATGCCTTGCCCCTTGGCCATCGCACCCAGTGCAGCAGCTTCAGGTTTGCTTTGGTATTCCAGTGTGCAGGCACCCGTCCCACACCCACGCTAGAGGGAAGGCAGTATTTAAGAACCTTGATTGCGTTTGCTGCACGCGCATGCCTGCTGCTTCTCACCTTGTGAAGACCAGCGTGGAAACGGCCCTGCGCTGTAACGGTGTCTAGAACGCCACGTAGCTTCAGCTGTACGTCGCTATGGTGCTCAAATTTTTTCTTGAAGTGTAAGTTCAGGTGCTTGGAGTTGCTGTCCATGCCCAGGGAGGTCTCCATGGTTGATACTTGGTGTTAGGGTGCGGCAACAGTGGGAGCAGAGAAGCGTATGGGAAATGCTATGTGGCCTTTTGCACCCTCCTTGCATTTGCATCATTGCAGTGCCGGTCGGCAGGGGGAACCCGATACCGCCGCAAGGTATCACCTTGCTTGCGTCCAGTGCAGTGCCGACACCATCGCACAAATGGACGGGCCCTGCGATCGGAGTTTTCAATCTTGCAGACTGCGCCGTATTCTATATGCAGCAACCGGTTACTCTTGAAGCCAAGTTCTTGCTTGCATCATCATCGGTGGAGCTTCAAGTACCTCCGCTTGTTTAACCACTGCACGACGACTAGATTCAGTCGGCTAGACCACGCTGCGGGCTGGCTCTGCATCCGGTGCATGTGACAGCACCAGCCAGCACCCCGCTTGATCAGGCTCCGCGGCTGGGCAGTTGGCGCACCCAGTGCCGCCGCAGCAGCCACGATGAGGATAGAGGAGGTAGCATCCACCACCAAGGCCCAGCGGGTGTCCACCCACTCCCACATCAAGGGCCTGGGCCTGGCAGAGGATGGCACCGCGCTGCCCCAGGCTGCTGGCTTCGTTGGGCAGGAGCAGGCGCGCGAGGCCTGCGGGCTGGTGGTGGACATGATCCGCCAGAAGAAGATGGCCGGCCGTGCGCTGCTGCTGACCGGCGCGCCCGGCACTGGTAAGACGGCCATGGCGCTGGGCATCGCGCAGGAGCTGGGGTCCAAGGTGCCCTTCTGCCCCATGGTGGGGTCAGAGGTATATTCCTCGGAGGTCAAGAAGACAGAAGTCCTGATGGAGAACTTTCGGAGAGCCATTGGTGAGCGGCGGTGGCTGGGTTGCATGGGCGGGCAGAGGGCGGCCAGTAGGCGGGTGGCCCACGTGGGTGGGTGGGTATGGGCGGCGGTCAAGCCTGTCTCCGGTCGCTCCTCGCTGGGCGCAGCATGGACGCCATGGGGGTGGCTCCGGGGTGGGGCTGTGGGTTGGGCCTGAGCGAGGAACACGTCACTGCTGAGTTTTTGTTGTTTGGTGTCCCCCGGGGTGGTCATACACCTCAAATGTGCCTGCAGATGCGCCTGCTCTGCATACCGTCCTGCCAGCTTTGCCTCATGCAGTGCTCCGTTGGCCTCTGTGTGTGCAAGGATTGGTTATGGATTCTGGCATTTGGTCCCAGGCATCTGTGTAGAGTTCTACAGTGTCCAGTACATGCCGCGTGCCTTCGCCTGCAGGCCTTGGTCACCGGCGAGGGAGGCTCGGGAGGGCCGCAAGGGTGTGACTCTACAGGTCACAGCGTGCACAGCAGCCCGCAGCGTACCCCACAGTTCCCACTCGCTCCTTGTGTCCCCACCCCTGTGTGTGTTCAGGCCTGCGCATAAAAGAGACCAAGGAGGTGTACGAGGGTGAGGTGACGGAGCTGACACCTGTGGAGACAGAAAACCCGGTGGGCAGGGGATTATATCGGTATTGTGCCCCCGGAGGGG
>BBXU01003152.1:0-32116 GCA_001598975.1 Parachlorella kessleri
AAAAACGACAACATTAGGAAAGGAAGGGATTCGAACCCTCGATGGTTTTAATCACCATATAGACGTTCCAGGTCTAAACCATAAACCACTCGGACACCTTTCCGTTTTATTTTTTCCTTTTCCGTTTCGTTTCCAGATTTTTAGCCAGGAAATGAAACAAATATAGATAAATACAAATAAAAAAAATTAAATTATGGAAAAAATTTATTTTTAGAAACATAAACATAAAAACAAGAATTAATAAAGTTTAAAGGGCCAAATATTTTCAATACGTTCATATTTATTATCCATTTCATCAAAATCTTTGCTTTCCTTATAATTAAATTTTGGAAAAATATCAAAAATAATAAATATAAAATTATAAAAACTATATTTTGATAAATCTTCAATTAAATCATCGGAATATTCAAAAAGATGATTTTCAATTTTATAAAGATCACTTTCGATTTCTCCTATAACATTGATAGTAGAGCAAAAATAAGTTCTATTTGTAACAAGACAATGAATTCCATATCTACCTGGATAATCTAATTGAATAGTATTTTGAGAAATTAAAGTTTCTAAAAGTGAATCGGAATCAAAAGAATGAAATATTGCTAAAAAAGGAACAGAATCACCACATTCTTGTTTTACAACTTTTAAAAATTTATAATATTTTAATTTAAAGTTAATAATTGATTTTAAATTACTATTTGCCAGTAATGAAATTCCAAGAATTATAGCGAATAGAATTGATAATATAATTAATACTTGACCATGTATTGTGTATGGACGTACAGTCCAATACCAATGCTGACCTACAGAAACTTCAGCTAAATCAAACCAGACATTTGTCATAAATTTTACTACTTTTTTACAATGTCTTTTCTTTTTATTTCCTTTGAAAAAGAACCGGGTTGGGATCTTTTTCCCCTTCCAAATGTCATTTCCAGGTAATTCCAGGTTTCATTTCCAGGTTGAAAACCTGGAAATGACACCTATTACATTTATTTTTTGGAAACAGAAAACCTGGAAATAAAAGGAAATCTAAATTATTCAAAATAAATAACGTGTTACTTTTTTAATTTTGGTACTTAAACACAAAAAAATAACTAATAATAAATTAAGGTTAATATTTAAACTTTTCTTGAATAATATTCAACAACTAATAATTCATTAATATTAAGTCCAACCATATCACGAGATATTGAATTGGTAACAACAGCACTTAATTTTTCTTGATCTAAATCTAAAAATGATGGAACTTGAGGTAAACCTAAACTATTTAAAGATTTAGTTATTAGAGGACGTGACGTTTCACATACACCAATTACATCATTAATTTTACAAATATAACTAGGAATATTTATTTTATGTTGATTAACTAAAATATGACCATGAGCAACCAATTGGCGGGCTGCTGCAATAGTAGGAGCAAATCCAAGGCGAAAAATAACATTATCTAAACGCGTTTCTAATAACTGTAATAATACTTCACCTGTGGAACCTTTTCGTCTACGTGCTTCACGAATATATTTAAGCAACTGACGTTCATTAATTCCATAATTAAATCGCAACTTTTGTTTTTCTTTTAAACGTATAGCATATTGCGATTCTTTAGCTTTTTGGCTTCCCGTTAACTTCTTTTTTGGACCATGTTGACCTGGTGGAAAATTTCTTACACACACTTTTTGAGTTAAACCGGGTAATTCACCTAAGCGACGTACAATACGTAATTTGGGCCCTCGATATCGAGACATAATAAAATTTTAATGTTTTTTATATAACAATGTAATATTTTTAATTGTATCTTTTAGTAAAAAAAATACTAAAAAAACTTATATTGTATTATCTAAATTATATCTTCCAAAACCGAAAGGTTATCTTGTTTTAAATGTAAAAAATAAAAGATAACCTTTCTTTAAGAATATATAAAAAAAATACAAATATAAAATAAGATAAACTAGTTTTAAATTCTAGTTGTCTTTTTTTACAAAGTAAAAAAAGCTAAAAGCTAAGACTAATTTAAAAAGAAATAAAAAAGTTTATTTCAAAGTTAATTGCTTAACAACTTGATAACGAGCACGAGCTCTTTTAAAAACAACAGTAGCTTCTACACGTTGCTTTTCTCCTTGTGCTTGTTCTAACTTTTCTTTAGCTTGTTGAAAAGCAAGTTCTGCTTGTTCTGGTTCAATAGTTTTAACTGATTCTGCTTCATTAACTAAGATAGTTACTTGATTTTGTTTTATCAAAGCAAAACCACCCATTAAAGCTACGGGGATCCATTCTGATTTAGATCTAATTAAAGTTACACCTATATCTAAAGCAGTAATTAAAGGTGCATGATTTGATAGAACACCCATTTGACCTGTATTGGTAGGAAGAATAATTTCTTCTGCCTGATCATTCCAAAAAATTCGATCAGGTGTCATTATACAAACTTGTAATGTCATAATTTTTCTCAATTATAGAGATTTTTTTTTATAGAATTATGCATTTTTTTCACTTTCATTTATGTTCCAAAAAGTTTGTAAACCTACTTTTTGGAACATAAATGAAATTAACCACAAAAGATGAAAAATACACTTTTTACATTGTATTAATTTTTTTTTGCAGTAGGACAAAAATGGAAAGAATAAGTAAATTAAAAATCTAATTAACTTTCAATTCCTTTTCCTTTTGCTTCTACAAAAACTTCGTTTTTGGAACCAACAAAATTTTTATAACACCAAATTGAAAACTATTCCAAGTAATTCCAGGTGTTACCTGGAAAAGGAAATGAAATATGGAACAACCTGGAAAAAGAAAGAAAAAGGAAACAAAAATTTTTGATAATTAAGATTGAAGTGTAGCAGCTTTGGAAATAGCTTCGTCAATATTTCCAACTAAGTAAAAAGATTGTTCTGGAAGCTCATCAAGTTCCCCAGTTAAAATAAGATTAAACCCTTGAATAGTATCAGCTAAACTTACATATTTTCCAGGTGAACCAGTGAAAACTTCTGCTACGAAAAATGGTTGTGATAAGAAACGTTCAATTTTACGAGCTCTTGCTACGATTAAACGATCTTCTTCAGATAGTTCGTCAAGACCTAAAATTGCAATAATATCTTGCAATTCTTTATAACGTTGTAATGTTTGTTTAACGTTTTGTGCACATTGATAATGCGTATCGCCAACAATCCAAGGTTGTAACATTGTAGAAGTAGAATCTAAAGGATCAACCGCAGGATAAATACCTTTTGAAGCTAAACCACGAGAAAGTACAGTTGTAGCATCTAAATGTGCAAATGTTGTAGCTGGAGCAGGATCGGTTAAGTCATCCGCTGGTACATAAACAGCTTGAATTGATGTAATACTTCCATCTTTTGTAGATGTAATACGTTCTTGTAAACCACCCATTTCTGTAGCTAAAGTTGGTTGATATCCAACCGCTGAGGGCATACGACCTAAAAGAGCAGATACTTCAGAACCTGCTTGTACAAAACGGAAAATATTATCAATAAATAAAAGAACGTCTTGTTTATTTATATCACGAAAATATTCAGCCATTGTTAAAGCAGTTAACCCAACACGCATACGAGCTCCAGGAGGTTCATTCATTTGCCCGTAGACTAAGGCTACTTTTGATGCTGAAATATTATCTTCATCAATAACTCGTGATTCTTTCATCTCCATATAAAGATCATTTCCTTCACGAGTACGTTCACCAACTCCACCAAAAACAGAAACACCACCATGGGCTTTAGCAATATTATTAATAAGCTCCATAATAAGTACAGTTTTCCCTACACCAGCACCACCAAATAAACCAATTTTGCCACCTCGGCGATATGGTGCTAATAAATCTACAACTTTGATACCTGTTTCAAAAATAGAAAGTTTTGTATCTAAGTCAACAAAAGCTGGCGCTGAACGGTGAATTGGTAGTTCTTCTTTATTATTAACAGGACCTAAATTATCTACTGGTTCCCCAAGAACATTAAAAATACGACCTAATGTTGCTTGGCCAACTGGAACACTTAAAGGTTTACCAGTATCGATTACGTCCATTCCTCGCATTAAACCATCAGTTGCACTCATAGCAACTGCACGTACACAATGATCACCTAATAGCTGTTGAACTTCACATGTCACAGAAATATCTTGACCAGCTTGATTTTTACCTTGAACAACTAATGCGTTATAAATGTTTGGCATTTTTCCAGGAGGAAAAGAAGCATCTAATACTGGACCAATAATTTGTGTAATACGGCCAACTGTTTTTGTTTCTGTAGAAACGCTCATATTTTAAAAAATTTTTGATAATTTTTTTTGTTTTGCTTTTTTTGTTTATTTTTTTATAATAAAAAAATAAACAAAAATTTAAAAATTCTATCTATAATAGATAGAACCGACACATAAACTAAAACATTAAAAATACTTAATTTAAGAAAAAATCTATAAATTTTAATTTTGAATAACATTATATAAATATATAATATAATATTATCATAAAAAATTAAATTATTCAATAATTTATTAACAAAAATTTAGTAATTAAAAAAAATTTGTTTAGAACCAGAACATTATTTAAAACGTAATAGAAAAAAAATCTTAGTATGCATTAATAGGGTCATATCGATATAAGCTTTCATATCAAGGAGAATATTTTTTTTATAAAATATCTACACTATTTCTTTTCTACTTCTTTTTAATTTTCCAGGTTTTCAACCTGGAAAAGGAATAGTAAAATAAATACATTGATTTTATAAATTAAAAAAATTTTTTAAAAATAAAAATTAATTCTCACATATACTACAATTTTTATATTATTTAAATTTTTAATATTAATTTTTATTTTAAAAAAGTCTTTCTCTTTCTGAGAATTTTTATTTCTCAGAAAAAGAGAATTTAAAAAGACTAAATTTAAGAATGTTTTTAAAAATGTTCTCTTTATGAAAATTAAAGATTTTTATAAAGAGAACATTAAAAATTATAGAATTAACCAAATTTACCACTTGTACTTGCAATTAAAAACGCAGCATAAGTTAAAACATATCCAACAGAGAAATGTGTTAAACCTACAAGACGCGCTTGTACAATACTAAGTGCTACTGGTTTATCACGCCAACGCACAAGATTTGCTAATGGAGTACGTTCATGAGCCCAAGCTAAAGTTTCAATAAGCTCTTGCCAGTAACCACGCCATGAAATAAGGAACATAAAACCTGTAGCATATACAAGGTGACCAAAAAGAAACATCCATGCCCATACAGAAAGACTATTCATACCAAATGGGTTATAGCCGTTGATTAATTGAGATGAATTTAACCATAAATAATCACGAAGCCATCCCATAAGATAAGTTGACGATTCATTAAATTGGTTGACATTTCCTTGCCAAATACCTAAATGTTTCCAATGGAAATAAAAAGTAACCCAACCAATAGTATTTAACATCCAAAAAACAGCAAGATAGAAAGCATCCCAAGCTGAAATATCACAAGTACCACCACGACCTGGACCATCACAAGGGAAACTATAACCAAAATCTTTTTTATCAGGCATTAATTTAGAACCACGAGCATCTAAAGCACCTTTAACTAAAATTAATGTTGTAGTATGTAAACCTAATGCAATTGCATGGTGAACTAAAAAATCACCAGGACCAATTGTTAAAAAAAGTGAATTATTTTGGTTATTAATAGCTTGTAACCAACCTGGAAGCCAAAGACTTTGACCTGCTAGACTAGCTGGACTTCCTGAAGCAGATAATAAAAAGTCAAAGCCATAAGCAGTTTTACCATGAGCAGCTTGAATCCATTGAGCAAATACAGGTTCAATTAGAATTTGTTTTTCTGGTGTACCAAAAGCTTGCATAACATCATTATGCACGTATAAACCTAATGTATGGAAACCTAAAAATAAACTTGCCCAACTTAAATGAGAAATTAATGCTTCTTTATGCTCTAACATACGAGCTAAAACGTTATCACGATTTGCTTCTGGATTATAATCTCGTACAAAAAAGATAGCGCCGTGAGCAAAAGCACCACACATAATAAAACCAGCAATATATTGATGGTGAGTATAAAGTGATGCTTGAGTAGTAAAGTCTTGAGCTAAAAAAGCATAAGGTGGTAATGAATACATATGTTGAGCAACAAGAGACGTAATAGTCCCAAGACTAGCTAAAGCTAATCCAAGTTGGAAATGAAGAGAATTATTTATAGTATCATAAAGACCTTTATGCCCTCGACCCATCGCTCCAGATGGCGCTACTTGTGCTTCAAGAATCTCAGTCATGCTATGACCAATACCAAAAATAGTACGGTACATATGTCCAGCTAAGATAAATAACACAGCAATAGCTAAATGATGATGTGCCATATCAGTTAGCCATAAACTTTGAGTTTGTGGATTAAAACCACCTAAAAAAGTTAAAATTGCTGTACCTGCACCTTCTCCTGTAGAAAAAACATGATTAGCTGTATCTGGATTTTCTGCATATACTGCCCAATTTCCAGTGAAAAATGGTGTTAAACCTGCTGGGTGAGGTAAAACAGTTAAAAAATTGTCCCAACCTACATGTTGACCACGAGATTCTGGAATTGCAACATGTACTAAATGTCCTGTCCAAGCTAATGAACTCACACCAAATAAACCGGCTAAGTGATGATTTAAACGAGATTCTGCATTTTTAAACCAAGAAAGAGCTGGTTGAAAAGAAGGTTGAAGGTGTAACCATCCAGCAAAAAGGAAAAGTGCTGAGAGGATTAATAAAAAGATAGATCCTGCATAAAGCTCTTGATTTGTACGCATACCAATAGTATACCACCATTGGTAAACACCAGAAGTTGAAATATTTACTGGACCTGTTGCACCACCACGGGTAAAAGCTTCTACTGCCGGTTGGCCAAAATGCGGATCCCAGATTGCATGAGCAATAGGACGAATATGAAGAGGATCTTGAACCCATTGTTCAAAATTACCTTGCCATGCTACATGAAAAAGATTACCAGAAGTCCAAAGAAATATAATGGCCAATTGACCAAAATGAGAAGCAAAAATTTTCTGATAAAGTCGTTCTTCAGTCATGCCATCATGACTTTCAAAGTCATGCGCAGTTGCAATTCCAAACCAAAGTCTACGAGTGGTTGGATCTTGCGCTAAGGCTTGGCTAAATTTTGGAAATTTTGTTGCCATTTTAAATTCTCCTTTCGTGTAAAATCAGAAAAGAATGAATAAATTTATAGAAAAATGAAATAAAGAAACATTGACTTTTAAATATGCATTTTCGCTTTTATTTTTATTTTCATTTTTATTCTTTTTTTAAGAAAAAAGACAAAAAAAACAAGTATTCCAAAAAATTTATTTCTAAACTTTTATTCCAGTTCTTTTTCCAAAAAGTTTGTTTTTGGAACCTAAACGAACAAGAACTGGAAAGAACAAGAACAGGAATAAAACAAAAATGAAAACAAAAATAAATTAGTATGTAATAAAATGCAAAATTTTGTTTTTATTTATTTTTTTTACGAAATAAAAAGAAATAATAAACAAAAATAAAAAAGTCATTCTAAATTATTTTAGAAAGTTAAAAAAATATCTTTTATTTTTTTTTAGAAAAATAAAAAAAAATAAATTAACCTACAGCTAATATACGTGCTAAGAAGAAAGACCATGTAGTAGCAATACCACCTAAAAGATAATGAGCTACGCCCACTGCACGACCTTGAGTGATACTTAAAGCACGTGGTTGAATTGCTGGAGCAACTTTTAATTTGTTATGAGCCCAAACAATAGATTCAATAAGTTCTTGCCAGTATCCACGACCACTAAATAAAAACATTAAACTAAAAGCCCAAACAAAATGAGCACCTAAGAAAATTAAACCATATGCAGAAAGTGCAGAACCATATGACTGAATTACTTGAGATGATTGTGCCCATAAAAAGTCACGTAACCAACCATTAATCGTATTTGCACTTTGTGCAAAATTTCCACCAGTGATATGAGAAACACCTCCAGCACTCACAGTGCCCCAAACATCTGATTGCATTTTCCAACTAAAATGGAAAATAACAACAGAAATTGCATTATACATCCAGAAAAGACCTAAGAATACATGATCCCATGCAGAAACTTGACAAGTACCACCACGGCCTGGACCATCACAAGGGAAACGGAAACCTAAATTTGCTTTATCAGGAATAAGGCGAGAACTACGGGCATACAGTACACCTTTTAAAAGAATTAAAACAGTTACATGAATAGTAAAAGCATGAATATGATGTACTAAGAAATCAGCTGTTCCTAAAGAAATTGGCATCATAGCAACTTTTCCACCAACTGCTACAATATCTCCACCCCAACTTGGACTAGTACTAGCTAAAGCATTTGGTGCAGTATAACCAGGAGCTAACGCATGAGTGCTTTGAATCCATTGTGCAAATATAGGTTGTAATTGAATTGCAGTATCAGAAAACATATCTTGAGGTCGACCTAAAGCACTCATAGTATCATTATGAATATATAATCCAAAACTATGGAATCCTAGGAAAATACAAACCCAATTTAAATGAGAAATAATCGCATCACGATGACGTAATACACGATCTAAAAGATTATTATAATTATTAGTTGGATCATAATCACGGACCATGAAAATAGCCGCATGAGCGCCAGCACCTACAACACAAAAACCACCAATCCACATATGATGTGTAAATATAGATAATTGTGTACCATAATCAGTTGCTAAATAAGGATAAGGTGGCATAGCGTACATATGATGAGCAACAATAATAGATAATGAGCCAAATAAAGCTAAATTAATAGCTAACTGTGCATGCCAAGAAGTGGTTAGAATTTCATAAAGACCTTTATGACCTTCTCCAGTAAATGGACCTTTATGTGCTTCTAAAATTTCTTTTAGACTAGACCCAATTCCCCAATTAGTACGGTACATATGACCTGCGATCAGAAATAATACAGCAATAGCTAAATGATGATGTGCTGTATCAGTTAACCATAAACCACCAGTTACAGGGTTTAAACCACCTTTAAAAGTTAAGAAATCGTTATAAGTAACCCAATCTAAAGTAAAAAATGGACTTAATCCTTTAGCAAAACTTGGATAAAGTTGAGCCATAAGTCCATTATTTAATATAAATTCATGAGGTAATGGTATTTCTTTTGGATCTACACCAGCATCAAGTAATTTATTAATAGGAAGAGATATATGAATTTGATGACCAGCCCATGCAAGACTTCCAAGACCTAATAAACCAGCTAAATGGTGATTTAACATGGATTCTACATTTTGAAACCATTCTAGTTTAGGTGCTGCTTTATGATAATGAAACCAACCAGCAAAAAACATAGCTGCAGCCATAACTAAAGCACCAATAGCTGTAGTATAAAGTTGTAATTCACTAGTTATACCACCTGCACGCCAAAGTTGAAAAAACCCAGAAGTTATTTGTATACCTTGGAAACCACCACCAACATCAGCATTTAAAATTTCTTGACCAACAATAGGCCAAACAACTTGAGCACTTGGTTTAATGTGAGTTGGATCAGTTAACCAAGCCTCATAATTTGAAAAACGTGCACCATGGAAATACATACCACTTAACCAAATAAATATAATACCTAATTGGCCAAAGTGAGCACTAAAGATTTTTCTTGAAACTTCTTCAAGATCACTTGTTTGAGTATCAAAATCATGCGCATCGGCATGTAAATTCCAAATCCAAGTAGTTGTAGTAGGACCTTTTGATAAAGTTCTTGAGAAATGACCGGGTTTTGCCCACTTCTCAAAACTTGTAGCTACCGGATTTCGATCAACTACTATTTTTACTTTTTTCGCTTCACGTTCTGGAGGACTAATTGTCATGGCGAAAAATTCTCCTTGTTTAAATTAACGTAAAACAGATATGAAAAAGCAACAGTGCTTATTCATTTTTTACATTCATTTTTTATTCCTTTTATTTTTACTGTGTGTCTTGTCTTTTAGTACTCTGTTGTAAAAGCTAGGATATAGTCCTAAAAGCGAGAACATAGGCCTAAAATCTAAATAAACAGCTATTCATTTTTACTTTCATTTTACTTGGTAAAATGAAAGTAAAAATGAAAGTAAAAATGAATAGCTAAAAATGAATGTAAAAAATCAACCTCTTTTTAAAAGAAAAAGAGAAAGCAAAACTAATACTGTACTTGCTCTATTTTTATGTAAATTTTTACGTTGATTTTTACCCCGCACACTGCGCTAAAAATGAAAGTAAAAATCAACGTATTTCCTTTTCCAAAACAAAGTTTTTGGAACCTAGTTTGTTTCCAAACTTTTTGGAACAAATATAAAAAAAATGAATACGTTAGATTCCAAAAAATGTAGTTATTTCCATTTAAAAATTTTATCTTTTAGACAGAAATCGTTTGCGTTTTCATCAAGCTATTAATTTTCAATAAATATTGAAACAGGCAACAATTCTTAGTTTTTGGAAAAATATAGAAATTTTTTGACATTATAAAAAAATCGATTTCAAGCAACAGTATTATATAAATTTTGATTATTTTAATTGAATAATTTTCTTATTAATAAAATATTATCAATAAGAATAAACTAGATTTAGAATGTAATTGATTCTTTATTTACAATTTAAATAAAGAAAAAGACAGTATTTACACTTATTATATCTGTTACTGTTTATTTTATATAAACGTAATGTAATAAAGTCTCGAATTTTCTAATAAAAATTCAACTTTTTGAGATTTTATTTTTTAAAATTCCATATTTTTTTAGTGCTTAAAGGGTTAATTACTAGAAATTTTAGTCGTTTATTATATATGATAAAAAGGAAAAAAAATTAAATATTATAAAACAGTCGTTATTTTTTTCTGTTTCCTTTTCTAGTTCTATTTTCTGTTCTCGAACATAAAATTACAGAAAATAGAACGAGAAAAGGAAACTATACATACTTTGTTTATCTAGGTTTTTTTCAACTGTCAAAAAAAAATGTATAAACAACAAGGGCAAAATATCATATTAGGCGCCAACAGCTTCTTTTGCAGCAAACATAACGTCTATGGTTATTTCTTTTAAACCTTTTTCACGAGCATATTTTTCAGTATTACGTTTTATTTTTCCACGAACAAATCCAGGAATTTTCGATAGTTCTACTAAACTATCAGATGACCAAGTTAAATCAGATTCGGTAGAAAGTGTTTTTGTAATAACTTCTTTAGTATCATGCCCACCAAAAATTTCAAGAAGATGATCTTCCATTCCTAAAGTAAATGAATTATATGCTAAATCAGCTATTTGATTAGCCCCTTCATAGCCTAAAAAAGGTCGATACCCTAATGGAAAATTCTGAATATGAACTGGAGCTGAAATAACACCACATGGAATATCTAAACGTTTTCCGATATGACGTTCCATTTGTGTCCCAAATATTGCAGAAGGCTCTATTCGAGCAATCATATCTGCTACTTGAGTATGATCATCTGTGATTAATATTTCATCACAAAAATTTTCTACTTGTTCACGAAACCAATCAGCATCATGTTTACAATATGTACCAGCACAACAAACACGAACACCCATTTCTCTCGATAAAATTTTTGTTATACTACTTGCATGGGTAGCATCTCCAAATACTACAGCTTTTTTACCTGTTAAATTTTGACAATCAATAGATCTTGAAAACCATGCTGCTTGAGAAACAAAACGAGTTTGATGATCAATATAGTTTTCATAATCAAATTGAAAATTTTTATTAAAAAAATCTGGTTTTTCTAAAATACTTTGTATTTCACGAATAAAAATAGCTGTATCCACAAGACCCATAGGAGTGGTTGTAATATATGGCATTGAAAATTCTTTTTCTAAGTATTTAGCAGCCATAAGACCCACTTCACGATAAGGCACTATATTAAACCAAGCTTTTGGTAAATTTTGTAAATTCTCTACCGAACACCCTTCTGGAATAATTTCATTGATGGAAATTCCTAAATCAGCTAAAAGTCTTTTTAATTCACGACAATCATGTTGATGATGAAACCCTAATGTAAAAATACCAAAAATATTTGCTGAAGGTTTTTTAGTTTTTTCGATTCCTTTTGCTTTTTCAAAAACTTCGTTTTTGGAACCAACAGTAGAAGTATTATTTTGTTTTGCTTTTTCAATATAAAAACGAACAATTTGTTCTAAAGTACGATCAGCTGCTTGTAATTCATTAACACGATAATGATTAACATCAGCTAATATTACATCAGATTTAGATTCCATTGATGCACGATTAACAAAATTTTGTAAATCCTCTTGTAAAATGCTTGACGTACAAGTGGGTGTTAGTATAATTAAATCTGGTCGTTCTTCTTTATCTTTACGTGTAATATTTTCTACAACTTTTTCTTGCGAGCCACGAGCAAGTACATGTCGGTCAACGATACTTGCTGTAACAGGTGTAAAATCTCTTTCACGTTCTAACATAGAACGCATAACATTAAAATAATCATCTCCAAGTGGTGCATGCATTATAGCATGTACATTTTTAAAAGAACTTGCTACTCTTAAAGTACCAATATGAGCAGGTCCAGCATACATCCAATAAGCTAATTTCATAAAATTTTTTTCTACTTTTTTTCTACATTTATTAAGTTTTTTCTCTAAAAATAAAAAAAAACAATAAAAAAACTAACAGTTATTTGCAGTTTTCATTTCTTTTTTCTTTTATTTTTTTCATAAAAATAAAAGAAAAAACAAGCAATATTTTTTTTTGCTTGATTTAAATTTCATTATTTTTTCAGTTTTTTTTTATAGAGACATATATCAAAATATTAATGCATTAATAATTTTAATATATAAAACTATAATTTATTATTTAAGAGACATTTTGTGGATTTACAAATATTTTTTAATAAAAAATTAAAAATAAAAAACGTCAAAAAGAACAAAATAAAAGTATTTAAAATACTAGTCAAAAATTTTTTTTCTTAGCATAATAGTACTAAGATTAAGCTAGTCAAAGATGACGTAATTTTATGTTATTTTTTTATATTTACTATAACACCATTTTGGAGGGTTCCTGTGTTATTATTAGCTAAATTACCGGAAGCATATGCTCCGTTTGACCCCATCGTGGATGTATTACCGGTTATCCCAGTACTATTCTTATTATTAGCTTTTGTGTGGCAAGCAGCAGTAAGTTTTCGTTAATTTAATTTGTTAAAAGTATTGCTTATTCCACAAATAAAGCCAAACTTTTACAAATCATTGTTGTAAATACAATCGTATTTTATACAAAAGTACTCTATTTCACAAACATAGTTTGTGGAAAGACAAAAACAAAAACTTTTTGTTTTGCATTTGTTGTTTTTTCATTTTTGTTTCTTTTCCAACAACTCTGTTGTTAGAACGCTAGTTGCTACTCTAAAAATATCGTTTGGTCCCAAAAACAAAGTTGGTTTCTTTTTTAAAAAACTCAGTTTTTTAAACCAATGACATTTTTGGAAAAAGAAACAAAGCAATAGCGTTTGTTGCTTTAACTGCTTCCACATTGGTGGAAGAGACGCAAGTTGCTTACGTTTTTCCGTAGGGAGATTTAGCTGTTTACATTAACATGTAACTACTAACAGTGTTTTTAGAAACTAAAATAGAAAGGAAAAGACTACAAAATAAAATGCATAAATAACACACAAAAATATCGTATTTAAAACCTGCGACACGAAAAACTAAATTATGAATTTAGAAATTGTTTTACAATTAACTGCTTTACTCTTTATAGTTGCGGCTGGACCACTTGTAATTGTATTACTAGCCAGTCGTGGAGGAAACCTCTAATTTCAGCAAAATTATTTAAAACTAGTTATGCCTATCGCTGATTATCAAGTTTTCATTGCATTATTTTTAGCATTGGCCACTGCTATCATTGCTACACGTCTTGGAGTAGCTCTTTATAAATAGTGGAATACCAGGTAGGCTAACACCTACCTGGTGACTATCTTTGCAAAAATAAAAATCCTTTCTTTTTGTTGTCTTGGTTACTTTTTTCTTTTTTTCTTTTAACCCTTTTTTCCTTTTTAACTCTGTTAAAAAGAAAAATACAAACAAAAAAAGTTAAAACAAAAAAAAATAAAAGAAAGTGAATAAATTTAATATATCCTCAATAAAATATCAACAGCAAAAATAAAAAATAGACAAAAAATAAAAATTTCTGTTATATTGAACATAATATTATTGGGGTATCGCCAAGTGGTAAGGCTGCGGGTTTTGATCCCGCCACTCGGAGGTTCGAATCCTTCTACCCCAGTAAAAAAATCATGACTCTTTTACTTTTTTTTAGAAACAAATTTAAAGTTTAATTTATTTAAATAGTTGTTATTTCCTTTCCATTTGTTTATTTCAGGGTTTTAGTTCCTTTTCCAAAAACTGGAAAAGAAAACATAAATAAAAAAATTAAATTTTTGTAACAACAAGTAGTCTTTTTGCTTTTGCAAAAACTTCTTTAAAAATAACTTATTAAAAAAGTTAAAATAAGAAATGCAAAAATTAAAAACCATGTAGTAATTTTTAAAAAAGATTTAGCTTCAGCATAACTGGTAAATAATCCTGTTTCTGTAAATTTTTTTAATACAATATTTTCCGTTGAAGTTTGTGGGGCAATTAACACAATAATTAAAATTCCAGTGAAAAATTGAAAAAATTTTAACATAAATTTGTCTTTTTTAATCAAATTATATTTTTAGTTCGAAATAACGAATTCGTTTCTCTATAAAATTAAAAACAAAAGTTTTTTAATTTTTATAATTTTAAAACTAACTATATTAATAGTTATACAATCGAGTTGATCTATTGAACCAATATGTTGTCAAATTAAAAAAAATTCGATATAATTAAATTGAAATTTTCTATTTGCCGGGATAGCTCAGTTGGTAGAGCAGAGGACTGAAAATCCTCGTGTCACCAGTTCAAGTCTGGTTCCTGGCAGTTAAAAATAAAAAATAACTCTATTATTCTAATTTTATTGTTTTTATAAAAACCTAGTAGGTTAGCTAGGCTAAAGCGTAAGCAAGTTGCGTCCTGAACATTGTCACTTTCTGTTTCCTTTTCCAGTTTTTTTGCGTTTTCCTTTTCATGTTATTTTTCCTTTTTCAAAAAAGAAAAGGATCCCAAACCTCCAATAACTGGAAGCACCAAAGTTGGTTCAAAAACCTTGGTTTTTGAAAAAGGAACCAATTTCTTTTATTCCAAGTTTTCAACCTGGAAACATAAAAGGAAAATAAATTATAAAAACTCCATTTATTTTTACATCGTAAAAATAAACACGCTGCGCTCCTTAGAAAAGGAACAAATTGGATTTTTAGAATCAAATATTACAATCAAAAAGTATTTCATTTTTAGAAATCATCAAAATAAAAAAAGAAACGAATAATTTTTTTTATAAATCATTATATTTATTAATATATGTTATTCGATTTTCTTATTAGATAGTACTTTGATATATTCTATCAAAAAAAAATAATTATTTATGAAAAAAATTATTTCTGAAATTAACAAAAATTTATTACAAAAAACTAAAATAAATCCTCACGATATTTGTATTTGCGGGTTTTCTGGAGGACAAGATTCTGTTTTATTGTTTATAATTTTATTACATTTAAAAAAACAATGGAATATACAAATTCAAGCTTTACATTTTCATCATTTTTGGCAAGAAAAAAATTTTTTTTCGACATATCAAGTTTGGAAGTTAAATTTTGTTTTTAAAATACCCTTTTATCTTATTACTTCTGAAATTTTTTTAGAGACTGAAAAAACAGCAAGACATTGGCGTCAAAAAGGTTTAGAAAGAATCAGCAATCTTGAAAAATCTAATAAAATTTTAACTGGTCATACAGCAAGTGATCGTATTGAAACAGCACTTTGGCATTTAATTCGAGGTACAAGTCCCCAAGGATTTATCAGTTTAAAATGGCAAACAACTTTACTAACTGAAACTCAATTTTTTACTTTTCCAAAATTTTTTAATTCATTTCAAAATAAAAAAAATCAAATAAAACTCCGAATGCTAAAGCGTCAGCGATTTATGTCCCGAATGCTATCGCGTCCGAGACTTGCGTCCCTTCCACATTAGTGAAAGCAGCTAAAGCACCAAACGCTGTTGCGTTATCAAGTAGAGTTCCTATTAGATCTTTTTGTGTAAATTTAAAAAATATTTATTACAATCAATTTACAAAATTAAAAATAAAATCTATTTATAAAAAACAAAAAACAAAAAAACATTAAAAAGTAGTGTTGTTGTTTTTCGTTTTCCAAAAACTTTGTTGGTTTCCTTTTCTTTTTCGAAAAACTGGGTTGGTTCCAAAAACAGTGTTTTTGGAAAAGGAACCAATGAATTTTTGCAGAAACAAAAGGAAAAGCAAAAGGAAAAAAAATGTGTTTTATTAAAAAAATATCAAAAAAACAATATCCAAGAGACGCAAGTTGCTAATGCAACAACGTTAGGGGTTTCTTTTTTATTTTTTAATTATCATATATTAAATACCATTTTATTGAAAAAACAACAAAGAATTTATTGTTTTTTGAATTTTAATTTTGTTTTTTATAAAAAAGATCTTTTACGACCACTATTAGCTTTACATAGAAATGACATTATATTTTTTTCAAAAAAATATCTATTACCTATTGTTTGTGATCCAAGTAATGAAAAACTTCGATGGTCACGTAATAGAATTAGACACCAATTATTTCCATTATTAAGAATTTTTTTTAATCCAAATACTGAATATCTTTTAAGTAATTATTTAGAAATAAGCATTGAAGAACAAAAATATATAGAATATTTAATTCAAAAAATAATAAAATATTGGTTAAAAAAATATAAAAATGATTCTGATATTAAAAGTCAATTACAATTTTTTCCAAAAGCAATTCAAAGACGTTTATTAGAAAAAATATTTCAATTTTATACACAATTGCAACCAACTTTATTGCAAATTGAATTATTAAGAATAAATATTAACAAAAATTTTTAATTATGTAACTAAAATAACAAAAATTAATTTTTTTTTCTACAATTTTTTTACATTAATTTTTAGTTTCATTTTTTTACTTTGTAAATAAAAATTAATGTCTGGCCAAAAAGATTTGGAAACAAACTTTTATTCCAGTTAATTTTTGGAAAATTAACATAAACTAACAATAACTGAAACGTCACATAATGTTAATAAAAATAAATTAAAATTGCCATTAATTATTTTGGGAAACCCGGGACTCGAACCCGGAACTAATCGGTTAAAAGCCGAGTACTCTACCATTGAGTTAGTTACCCTTAAATTAAGTTTAACTTATAATTGATTTATTTTGCAAGTATATTTTAATAGAATTTTTTTTTGTTTTTTAAACAAATTTTTTCGAAAAACTTTGTTAATTACTTACGCAAAAGTGTAAATAGCTTTTTTTGGTTAGGAATTAATAAAGTTAATTAAGATGATCTCATATAAGTGAATAGCTATCTAAAAACATAGTTTGTTCTTTTCTTTTTACTTTTCTGTTTCCTTTTCCAGGTTTTCAACCTGGAATCGATTTTAGTTTCCTTTTGTTTCCTTTTCTTTTCCAAAAACTGGGTTGGTTCCAAAAACAGTGTTTTTGGAAAAGGAACCAAACTATGTTTTTTGAATCAACTTTGTTTTTGGAAAAAGAAAATAACTTTGTTGGCTCTGTTCTCATTTCTTTTACTTTTCCAAAAAAAATTGTTGCTATTTATTATTAAAAAAAAATAATAAATAGCAACAATGCTGACAAAAGTCAATGAAATTATACAACAAAAGAATTTAGAATACCTACTGTAAAAACAAGAAGGAACCACAAACCAATTCCTGAAAAAACAGTACGTTTATTTTCAACCCAACCTTCAGGTGTAGCTAAAGCAACAGGTACACCAATAACTAAAAGAAAAGATACCACAATTAACGCAAATAAAGCTAATTGAAAAATTAAAAGCATAGCTTTGGTTTCCTTAAAACTGTGTTCTTTTTTCTTCTATTTTTGGTTTTTTCTTAATTAAGAAAAAACCAAAAATAGAAGAAAAAAACCATTGTGTATAGTATTTTACTACTTTTAGTATAACTTATGATAAAATAATAACAATGTTATTTTCAAATTGTTTTAGTATTTTTTCAATTTCAAAAATTACAATTATCTTGACAATATTTAAAGTTTCTTATATTCTAAGATATGGCTTCTATTAAGCGGATATTGCATAGTGGTAGTGCCCTTGCCTTCCAAGCAAGAGGTGCGGGTTCGATTCCCGCTATCCGCTCCAGTAAAACGTTATTTACACAATTCATTAATTTGTTTTCACAATTTTAGTTATATTTTATTTTTAATAAAATATACTTTTTAAAAAATCTAAAAATAGAATCTGGCGGCCATAGCCAAGTGGTAAGGCAGTGGATTGTGACTCCACCATTCGCGGGTTCAAACCCCGTTGGTCGCCCATTAGAAAAACCAATCTTAAAGGTTCAAATCAAAAAATTCTAGTACTTATTAAAAATACTTTCATATTTTTATTATTTAGTAACTAATTTTATTATTTTATCTATGTGAAATCTACCAATTCATGAGTATGTATAGGTTGTTTTAAAGAAAGTTAGAAAATAAATAAAATTAATTATAAATTTTTCAAATATCCCAAATCAAAGTACTTAATTAATAGTTTTTTATAATAATCAAATATTTTGATTATTAAACAAAAATAAATATATTTAACACTTCCTATATAAAAAGTACCTTCTATCCACTTAGATGTTATAAACTAGTTAAATTTTTGGGAAATTTTTCTAGTTAAATAAAATCATTACTTAAAAGTTTTCAACACAAGCTGATCTCATTTCCTTTATTTTTTTTAATTTTTTTTACTTTCATTTTTTAACTTGTAAAAAAATGAAAGTAAAAAGAATTAAAAGCTATTAGTTGAAATTATTGAAACATAATTAGCAAAACCTTGTTGACTATTGTACATTTTATTAAATATTAAAAAAAATCATTTTTGTGAACTATAAAATTTCATACAACAAAAAAAAAGCATAATTTTTATTTGTTTTTTGTTATATTGATTTTATAGTTTTTTATTTATTAAATAAATAAAAACTAAAAGAAACAATTTAGAAAACTTGATACGATTTCAGTAACTAGTTATACTAAAAAAAGAAAGAATTTAAAAGGTTTTTTTAACAAAAATAAAAAGTTAATTATTTTTATTTCTTTTTTTCTTTTTTAATAAAAAAAAGAAAAAAGAACCGTTAAGAAAATTTTTCCTTGAAATACTATATAAGGAGTGTTAAGCATGTCTGGTGCTACAGGAGAACGCCCTTTTTCTGATATTTTAACCAGTATTCGTTACTGGGTTATTCACAGCATTACAATTCCATCATTATTTATCGCTGGTTGGTTGTTTGTGAGTACAGGTCTTGCTTATGACGTTTTTGGAAGTCCAAGACCAAATGAATATTTTACTGAAGATCGTCAAGAAGCTCCGCTTATTACCGATCGTTTCAATGCCTTGGAACAAGTGAAAAAATTATCTGAAGTAAATTAACGAGATTGCCACATGACTGCAAGAAAATCGTATACTTATCCAATATTTACTGTGCGTTGGCTTGCCGTGCATGCATTAGCTGTGCCTACAGTTTTCTTTTTAGGCGCGATTACAGCCATGCAATTTATTCAACGTTAAAAGCAAGGTTAGATTATTATGGCAAAACCCAATCCCAATAAACAAACTGTAGAATTAAATCGTACCAGTTTATACTGGGGACTTTTATTAATTTTTGTGTTGGCGGTTTTATTCTCAAGTTATATTTTTAATTAATAACCGTCGGTGCTTTTTTAGTTGTTCTTTTTTAAAGAAACAAAAAAAAGCAATGACGGAAAAAATTTTGTTATCAACAATTTTTCTTTTTCTATTATTTTTTCTTAAAAAAATAAAAAGAAATAAAAATATTATTTAATTTTTGATGACTCAGTTTTTATTTATCTCTAAATAAAAACTTTTTGTTTTTATCTTTTTGTTTCTGCTTCCATTTCTCTTTCCGATTTCTGTAATTTTGTTGGTTCCAAAAACAAAAAAAGAACTGGAAAAGGAAGAAATTCCTTTTTTAGAAAAGGGAAGGGAACAAACTGGGTTTTTGAAACCAAATTACTTAATAACTAGTTATTTATAACTAATTAAATAACAAATAAAAACCAATATATTGCATTTTTACTTGATAAAAATGTACTAATAAACAAAATACCAATACCTTATATCAAGGAGATTTATCTATGTCCAATACAGGAACAACCGGTCGTATTCCTTTATGGCTCGTTGGAACCGTTGCAGGGACAGCGGTCATTACTTTAGTAGGTATTTTTTTCTATGGTGCCTATGTAGGCTTAGGCTCTTCATTATAAATTTTTTAGTCCTATTCACTTTTTTTTAGAAAAAGTCACACACTACCTCGACATCATTAAGTACCTAAAAAGTAGTTACAAAAATTTAATATAGATTCGTTTTCCTTTTCCTGTTCTTGTTCATTTAGAACAAGAACAGGAAAAGGAAAGACAATAACTCTTACATAAATAGTCGAGGTATGTAGGACATAATAATGTAGCTACAAGATTAGCGCTAAAGTAGTCATATTATATTTTTAGTATAATTTTTCTTTAACTTATTTTCCTGTTGTAAAAAAAACTAAAATTTGAAAAAATTTTTAATTCTAATTAACCGTACATTTTATAATATCTATGATGTTCTAATTAATATATAAAGCTAAAACGTTACTAATATTTTTACATAACATAAGTATCGTCAAAATTTCTAGATATTAATCCGGAGTACGAATTCAAAATTCTTGCGTTTTCTTTTTCTCAAAAATTTTTATATTATTAATTACAACTAGTCTAAAAAACCAAGAAACTTTATTAGGTAGAAAATATTTATAATATAAATTATATTGTATTATTAAGTAGAAATTAATTGAACAGTTTTTTAATGTGTAAAAAAAAGCCCTGGTGGTGAAATGGTAGACACGATTGATTCAAAATCAATTGCCAATAGGCGTGGAGGTTCAATTCCTCTCCAGGGCATTAATTTTTGAAAAACAATAACTATTCTTTTTTATGTATATTTTTATAAAGTGTAAAAATGAAAGCGCTATGTTATATTTCCATTTCTTTTTCCTTTTGTAAAAAGCTCAGCGTACGGGGTTGGTTCCAAAAACAAAGTTTTTGGAACCGAAAGAAAAAGAAATGAAAACAGAAATCGAAATAAAAACATAAAATAAAAAATTAAATACTTACTAAAAATTAAAAATATTATCAATTTTCAAATTCTGTAAAATCAATCCAATTTTTAATTTTTCGTCTTGACATTTCACCAAAAGAATTATTTACAATTTTAATTGTAGAAGTTTGTTGAAAACTAGAAGTTTGTATTTTTCGATTTTTTGTTTCCTTTTCTTGTACAACAGGAAAAGTAAAAGGAACCACAGAAGTGTTGGAAAAAGGAATAAAACTAAAAGCTAATTTGTCAATTTCTGGTTCACGTAAAACTTCTTTTTTTAGAAGTTCAAAGACAATTT
The DNA here is from genome assembly GCA_001598975.1 of Parachlorella kessleri. Taxonomy (NCBI): domain Eukaryota; kingdom Viridiplantae; phylum Chlorophyta; class Trebouxiophyceae; order Chlorellales; family Chlorellaceae; genus Parachlorella; species Parachlorella kessleri. Next base: position 21,586 of record BBXU01003152.1, read on the forward strand.
TATCTAAATATTCTCTATTTTCATCCAATAAACATAAAGCTTTATTAAAACTATCTAATACAAAAGAATGTACTTGATAATCACGAACTACATTGTGCAAATCGTTCCAAGTTATAGAACTATTATTTACCTGTTTATTTAATAAATTTCGATGATAAAATTCATCAGGAGGTGACCATTCGATATTTAATTCCGTTTCTTCAGGATTTGGAAGATATAAACGATACCAATCAGAAAAATTACGTTCTACAAATTCTAATTCTTGCGAAATGTTAAGCTGCCACCAAGCAGTGGAAAAAAAATTTTGTGATAAAGGATAAAGTGGCGTATCAGTTTCATGAGAATATAAAAGGTGTGGTGGCAATTCCATGAAATATGCTAATTCTCTAAAAAAATCCACTTTCTCTGGAATGAATTCTTTAGAATTTTTATTTGAAATCAATTGAGTCAATTGAGTTATTAATGTTGATTTAGAATATAAGTACCATTTTTCAATGGTAAAACAAACTAAAACAAAAGCAAAACTTAAATCTTCAAGACCATAACTAGAAAAATTAACAGAAGAATTCTGCAGAAATAAAATTTCTGCTGCTTTTCCGCCATAACTACCTATAATTCTATCTTCTATTTCACAACGACGAGCAAATTGAAAAAAATATTTTTGCAAATTAGTTAGAATTTGTAAGGAACGTCGATTTTGATAGCGAGGCCAAAGATAAGTTACAAGAGTAGACGGATGATACTCTAAAACTGTACTTAAAACAAGTTTTCCTGCTTGGTAATAAGCTATGCGATTTATAAAAAATGGTTCTACTTTTTTACCTGGTTTTTCTATTTCAGATGTTGTAATTCTATCAATACCATGTTCAATTGTTAGTAAAGTGTGTTTTGTATCATTTAAAATAGCCCTTAAACAGGATTGATTCATAATACTTGTTAAATCAGCAGCCGTGAAACCAACTGTTCTTTTTGAGAAATATTCCCAGGAAATATTTGGATCATAACCCAAAATTTCACCATATAGTTTAAAAATCTCAAGACGTTTTTCATGACTAGGGAGACCAAGTTCCAAAATTTTATCGAAACGACCAGGTCTTAAAATAGCAGGATCTAATAATTCCGGTATATTAGTCGCTCCAATTACAACAACACCTTTTCTACCTTGAAGTCCATCTAGTTCAATTAATAATTGCACAAGCAAACTTAATTGTTCCTGTTGATACTTTTGTTGAGTATTAATTTTTTGTTTAATTTCTTTTTCCGTTTGCACAAATTGAAACGCAGAGGATGTTGAAACTTCTGTGGAATTTCGTGTAATACTTTCTATTTGATCTGTTTTTTTGAAAAAACTAGTTTGAGACGTTTTTAGAAAATCTTTACTAGTGGATTCTCCTAAATCCAGTGAAGCATTAGCGATTACTTTTCCATTTCTTTTAGAACTAGAAAAGGAAACTAAAGCAGATAAAACTTCATCACCCCCCATTGGATTTTGCATAACATCTTGTCGTTTTAGCGCTAATGTATCTATTTCATCAATAAAAACAATACAAGGTGCTAATTGTCGTGCTTCTTGAAATAAAAATTCTAATTTTACTGCTCCTGATTCGCCCGGTGAAATTAAAGAGCTTCCAGAAAGAACTAATACAGGTACTTGAGCTTCACCTGCAAGGGCTTGGACTAATACAGTTTTACCTGTACCCGGTGGGCCTATAAGCAAAAGTCCTCGTGGAACATTTTTGCTTAGAGAAAATTTTTTTCCTGAATTTCTTAAAAACCAAACAATTTCAGCAATTTCAGGTAACAATGTTTTTATACCTGCAATATTTTGAAATTTTTTTTTGGATTTTGAAATAATTCTAAATCCTTTATCACGTTGACCTGTTGCAAGTTCAATTTGTTCTTTAATATTTTCATCAAAAATACCTGTCGCCATGCCAAAATCTATTATAAAACTAATCAGCTCTTTAAAATAGTCGCTCATTATAGATTTTAAAAAATTAAAGAATAAAAAAGCAAGACTTATTTGTGAAACTATTAACCATGAACGAAAATTCAAAGGTTCCCAACTATCAGAAAAAATTTTTTCTTTTTCGTTTCCAAAAATAAAGTTTTTGTAAAAGGAAAAGGAATCAAATTGAGGTTTATGAAAAATTGACATTATTTTTTTATAATGAACCGGAGTAAAAGTATCATTAAAAAATTCTTTTTTCGTTTCCATATTTTCAACAAGGAAACCTAGAGATGATGATGATTTAATTTTTGTTGTAAAATTTTGTGGCACATATAAATGGTCGACGGTGGAATTGATAATAAAGTTTAAACGAGGATATTTATATTTTATATTTAGCAATGATGCATCAATTACGGGAAGACTACTACCATTTACTCTATAATCATCTAAAAATATTTGCGATATTTTATTTTGATTATAAAGTTCTTTCCATTTATTTTCAGTAAAAAATGGAACTAATCGAGATTCATCATCTTTAGAAAATAAAAAATTTCTAGATGTAAATGACATTCCGTTAATACTATCTTTTGAATGTATTAAAGGGTTTAATGGGGATAAATAATTTTCAAGCCAAAAACGTAAATTTTTTTGTCGTTTCTTTTCTCCTTCCTTTTCGTTTCCAGTTTCCAAAAAATTCTTTTTTGGAAACTGAAAATCTGGAATAAATAAATTTGATTTTTTGAAACTACTTTCTATTTTTTCAAACTCCCAATCTAAACCATTTTTTAAATCAAGAAAAACTGATATATCATTATATAAATTTTTGTTCTGATCCCAATTTTTAATAGTACCTGTTCCAACCTTGATATTAAATTTTGTTGGCAATTCTGAATTTGAAAAAGAAAATTGTTTTAAAAAACTAGGATTTGCAGGAAAAATTATTTTTAAACTATTTTGAGTTGTAGGTAATAAACCTAGAGTTTTTGGCAAATAAAAACAAAGATTATGTAATAAAAAATTATTTACTTGTTTTGAATTCATATCAGGATACTTATATCCAGACATTCGTCGATAACAACACAAACTGTCATTCATCTTCACGTTCAAAAAAGTATTGCTTTTTTGAAAGTAAAAACTATCCCAAGAAAAACCAAGCTGGGATAAAATTTGTTCTAAATCTAATAATGTTCCTTCTATTGTATTTATATCATCTGTGATAGAAAAGAACGATGTAGAATAAATTTTATAATTTTTTAAAGCTTTTTCTAAAAACCAAGAAGTTTGTTTTTCTAAGAAATAATTATTCGAACTACTTGTGTTAGATAATTTATTATTAGTAATTTTTTTAATAACTGGTATATTTTTAATCCCATTTAATTCTACTAATAAATTTTGAGAATTTATTTTTTTAATACTCTGATTAGAAAAAGAATTATTTTTTGTCCAAAAAGTTTGATGAAAGGGAAGATTTTGTGTTATTGATAAACGATCTTGATTATTAATTAGAACAGATTTATTTCCATTTTCTTTTCCTGTTCTAAAAATTTTATTTTTAGAACGTACTCGAGTAAACATATCATAAGAAGTTAAATTATCTAATTTTAAAGGAACTTGATCTAAATTTAAATAAAAGGTTTGAAATAATGGAAGATTTGGTTGTTTAATCCATGAATTTAAATAGAATCGATTTGATCCTATATTTGGCATATCTGTTGATAAAAATTTTTCATTACTTTGAATTGGATTACTAAAACTCGCAATAAAATATTTTTCGTTTGGTTCCAAAAACCCAGTTTTTGGAAATGAATCAACCTTATTTTTGGTAAACAAAAATTGTTTATTTAAACTTTTAGTTAAAAAAAGAGAATTTGTAGACCATTCAATTTTTTCAATTTCTAACGCTGTCGCGTTAGCGACATGCGTCCCTATTGAAAAATCTTTTTTAGTTTTAATAAAATAGCGAAAAGTTTCCCAATTAAGTGATTCTGTGGGAATACTAAAAGTCGGTAGATTTTTTTGAAACAATATTTTTTTGACTTGTTGATTTTGATTGATAAAATAATAAAAACCTAAAAAAAATGGTAATATACTAGCGATTGTGATTACATTAAGAGGTTTAGATTTTATTGCAACACGTATTGCTAAACGATGTTCAGAAATTCTACCTTTAATAGAAAGCAATAACTTAGAAAAATTATTTTCTTTTGCTGGAGAATTATTTTCTTTTGCTGGAGAATTATTTTCTTTTGCTGGAGAATTTTTTTCAGTATTCATATCTATTTAAAATTTTTTTTAATTAATTTTTTTTAATTTGTTAAGAAAACATTGTTTCTTATATTATATACTTTTTACTAGATTAATGAAATAACTATAACCTTTTCATTCGTATTTTCATTTTTTATTTTCATTTTTGTTCCGTTCCTCTTCTTTTTTCTTTTATGTTCTTTTTTCCAAAAACAAAGTTTTTTGCAAAGGAAAGAAAAGTAAAAAGAAGAGGAACGGAACAAAAATGAAAATAAAAAAAAATCCTTAGAAAATTTATTAATTATATTTTTAGAATTGACTAAATTTTTTTTATTCATTTATTATATATTTATAATCAAAAATTTAGCCTTCTTAACTCAGTAGGTAGAGTATTTGCATGGTAAGCAAAAAGTCACCGGTTCAAATCCGCTAGAGGGCTATTAATCTTTTTATTTTGTGTTCTGTTCTAAAAACTAAATTTTTAGAACACCTTTTTTTTTGTTTTTCTTTTTTTCAATTCTTTTATTTCTGTTATTTTTTTCCAGTTCTTTCCAGTTCTTGTTCTAAACGAACAAGAACTGGAAAGAACTGGAAAAAAACACCAGATTTTCAACCTTGAAACGAAAAAGAGAAAGAATTACTAGTATTACGAAAAAGATTACTGGAATTATCAGGAGAATAATCAATAATTTCATTAGGACTACCTACTTGAATAATTCGACCATTATCAAGAAGAACAATTTCATGGGCAAGCTCCATGGCTTCCTGATGATCATGTGTTACAAAAACAGTAGTAATAGAAATTTCTTGATGTAAATTTCTTAACCAACCTCGTAATTGTTTTCGAATTTTTGCATCTAAAGCTGCAAAAGGTTCATCAAGTAATAAAACTTTAGGTTCAACAGCTAAAGCTCTAGCTAAAGCTATTCTTTGACGTTGTCCGCCTGAAAGTTGATGAGGGTAACGATCGGCAAATTTTTCTAATTGAACTAATTGTAATAATTCTTGAACTCTCTGTTTTTTTAAATTTATTTCAATATTTCGAATATCCAAACCAAACGAAATATTTTTGGCTACAGTAAGATGTGGAAATAGTGCATAATTTTGAAAAACAAAACCAATTTCACGTTGTTGTAAAGGAAAATTGGTCGCATCTTGTCCTTCTAACCAAATTCGCCCAGAATCTGGTATTTCAAGTCCAGCTAAAATTCTTAATAATGTTGATTTTCCTGAACCTGATGGACCTAATAGTCCAACTAATGAACCATTTTTTATTTCTAAGTTGACTTGACTTAATGCTGGATAATTACTAAAAGTTTTTGAAATATTTTCGACTAAAATACTCATAATTGATTGAATAAAAAGTATGAAGGCTTTTTTGTTCTATATTTTTTATTAAAAAATATAGAACAAAAAAGATAAAATGCAAAAATTTATCCATTTTTATTACGTTTTTACTAAAACAGATACTGCCTCTTTTTTATCAATAAAAAACTATGTATAACTAAAATAAATATAGGATATTCCAAATACAAAGTTGATTCCTTTTTGTTTCCAGGTTTTCAACCAGGAATAAACACCATAGGTTCCAAAAAACAACTTTGTTTTAGAAACCTAAACGAACCAGAGCTAAAACTAGAGTTATAACTGAAAACGATAATAAAAATGAAAACAGAAATTGATTTATTACTGTCTAGTCAAGAAAACGATAATAAAAAAGGGAAAAACAATCTAACACAGAAATTCTATTTCACACCTGGGACGCCTGTCACATTAGGAGAATTAAAAATTGTTCGCACTTTAAATTCTTGAAAAGATGGGTTTAACCAATTAGTATGAGCGGTACAAGCAAGATTAAAAGCTTGTTCAAAGATGTCAGTTTCAATATTTTTTATTTGTTGATTATTACCAAAAGAATTTAAAACAAATTCAAATTCTTTTGATAAATCTAAATTTTTTGAATACGCTCCTAAAACCCCGTTAGTTCCTTTTCCAAAAACTTTGTTTTTTGAAACCGAACCAACAAAGTTTTTGGAAAAGGAATCACCACCGTTTTTGGAACCTACGTTTTTTATTCCAGGTTGAAAACCTGGAAACGAAAAGGAAAGAGAATTTTTCCAAAAACGTCGTAATTGTTCTTCTTTGACTGGAGTAATAGGTCCATGTTCACCATAAGGAATTTTTCCGCAATTTTTCAAAGGTGCTTCTTTATATAAAGTAATCGTTTCTGATAATGCTTGTTTTAAAAAAGATCTTGGCACTATAAGGTCTAAAAGACCATGATGTAATAGATATTCAGCGGTTTGGAAATCATCAGGTAATTGCTCTTGTAACGTTTGTTCTATAACTCTACGCCCGGCAAAACCAATTAAAGCTTTCGGTTCCGCAAAAATTAAATCACCTAACATAGCAAAGCTTGCTGTTACACCACCTGTAGTAGGTGATGTTAATACAGAAATATATAAAAGTTTGGCACAATTTTGATGAACATGCAAGGCTGCAGAAATCTTTGCCATTTGCATTAAACTAAGAATACCTTCTTGCATACGCGCCCCCCCTGAAGCACAAACAAGAATTAGAGTTAAACCTTCTTGAGTGGCATATTCAATTAAACGCGTAATTTTTTCTCCGACGACAGATCCCATACTGCCACCCATAAAATTAAAATCCATAACACCTAATGCTATTGGAATTCCATCAAGGAGCCCTGTACCTGTTTGAACTGCATCTTGAAGACCTGTACGTTCTTGAGCTTCCTTTAACCTTTCTGTATATGCTTTTTGATCTTTAAACTCTAATGGATCACATGGAGACACTATTTCATCAAGTGGTCGCCATGTGCCAGAATCAATTAAATTTTCAATACGTTCATTACTATTCATTTGCAAATGAAAACCACAACCAAAACAAACACGTTGATTTTCTTTTAAATGTTTAATATATAAAATGACTCCACAATGATCACAACGAGTCCATAGACCTTGAGTACTTTCAGAATTTGGTTTATTATATTTCGGTGCATTTAATAGTTTGAATTTTCGTTGATCTTCAATCCAAGAAAGTATAGACATAATTTATTTATTCCTCTAGATATGTAATTTTTTATTTTTTATTTGGAATTTTCGTTTGCTTTTTCTTTTACAGTTCTATTTCGTCTCCCAAAAGAACTAATAAATTTTTGGAAAAAAAAAGGTAACCAACGTTATTTATTCCGATTGTTGGTTTAGAAGAAAAACTGGAAAAAGAACACCAGATTTTTAGTTCCTGTTCTTTTAAAACAAGAACAGGAAAAAGAACTAGAACAAGAAAAAGAAAAGCAAAGTATTTTATTTCAATTTATAATTGTTATAAATCGAAAAATTTTTAATTTCTTTTTTTTATTTTTGGATTTTAAATATGCATATTTAAAAACTACTATTCTAAAAACGTTGTTTAACAAGTGATTTTTTTTATTAATGAAAAAAGTTGATTAATAATCAATATCTTAATTATTAATTTAAAAATAAAAAAAGAACATGTAATAATGCATTTTATTAGTTTTTGTTTTTATAGTTTTGTTATCTTTTTTACGTTTATTATTTACAACATGAATAATAAACGTAAAAAAAATAACAAAATATAACGGATAAATAGAATTAAAAGAATAAATTTTATTTAACTTCTAATTAATTTATTTCTTCTTTTTCAACATATAAAAATAAAGAAGCCATTGCTACTGCTGGAAAAACAAGTCCAACTAAAGGTACTAAAATACTAGGTAGATCTTGAGCACTCATAAATTTTTTTATAACTCCATTTATATAAAAAATATATTGAATAATATTTCTAGATTTTATTTTATGCATTTTTGACTTTAATTTTTGTTCTGTTCCTGTTTTTGTTCTTTCCTGTTCTTTTTTCCAAAAACAAAGTGAAAGTTTTGGAAAAAAGAACAGGAACGGAACAAAAATGAAAGTACATTAAAAATGCATTCTATTCATTTTATAAATAAAAATGATTTCATAAAATCTAAAATATGAATCTTTTTTTATTATATCTCTATTATTAAATAAGAAAAAGAGCTTGTAGTTTTTTTTAAGGAAAAAAATACAAATAAAATAGGCCCTACCGGATTCGAACCGATGACCCGCTGCTTGTAAGGCAGCCGCTCTACCAACTGAGCTAAAAGCCTTAATTATTTTTTTATATATTTTAAAAGAAAAAATAAGAAAATGCAATTTGTTTTTTTCTTTTATTTTTTGGTTTTTTAAATTAAAAAACCAAAAAATAAAAGAAAAAACAACTAAATATCAATTTCTTTATTTTGTTCTAGTTCTAATTATTTGGTTTTTAGAACAAAATAAAGAAATTTCAGAATTACATACTATTTTTTCTAATTTTACTATTTATTCCAGGTTTCAACCAGGTTTTTTTTTCAAAAAACAAAGTATATTCCATTTCTTTAAATAATTAATTATTTAAAGAAATGGGAGCGGAACCAACTTTGTTTTTAGAAAAGGAAACCAATCCTGTTCCTGTTGGAATCAATTGTCCTAAAATTACATTTTCATGCAATCCACGTAAAAAATCTGTTTTTTTAGTTAAAGCACTTCGAACTAAAACTCTACTAACTTCTTGAAAACTAGCTGATAAAAGAAAACTTTCTGATTGTAAAACACTTTTTGTAATTCCAAGAATAATAGGTTCATAAATAGCTGGGCGTTTACCTAGAGAACAAAGTTGATTGTTTAATTTTTGTATTCTTATAAATGGAATAAGTTCACCAGGTAATAAACCACTATCCCCACCAGCTAATATACGTACTCGAGTGGTCATTTGGCGAACAATAATCTCAATGTGTTTTTGAGAAAGTTTGACTCCTTGTGAAGAATAAGCTTGTAAAATACTTTGGACTAAATAAAACTGGATTTTATTTAAACTATCAGCTACAGCTTCTGATAAATTAGTATGAAGATTGTGAATTGATACTTTTTTGTATTTTAATGATGATATAAAATATTTTTTTAAACGATTATGGACACTATTTCGAATAATCGTACCACCGTGAGTCTCTCGTGCTTCAAAAAGCTGTTCAATTTTTGGAATACCTTGTACAATATCTTCCGTTTGTAAACGTCGTGATTTTAATGTAACTAAAAGATCATTTTTTTGGATTAAATCATGTTGAAAGATATGAATAATTCCACGAGCAGATGCTAAAAAAGGAATACCTAAACGAATGGTAAATTGAGTGAAATTTTTGTTTAAAATAAAACCACTAGTTGAAGATGCAATACCAGGAAAAATTTCTGTTCCCAAACGAACAATACTACCTATTTGAACTTGTTTATTTTTATTAAAGTTTTTCGTATCAAATAAATTTAATGTGACAAGATTTTTTCTTGTCAAAATACATATAACACTTGTATTTTCTTTTGATTTCAAACATCGAAATTCACCATCCTTTGTTATTTTAACAAAACTTGTAGTTATTTTATTATTGGGAATCACCCAACTATTTTCAAATATTTCAAAATAAAATGAAATATTTTCAGGTAATGAGAGAAAATTGTAGAAAAATAAATTTAAACCTAGAACAGGTAGTTTATGATTTTTTAGATAATTTGATAAAAAATAACTTTGATTTACTCCTTTAAATAACAAAGGGGCATTTAAATTAATTAATAGTTTAAAAATATTTTTTGACAAAAACCAACCTTGAGATACAGATAGTATCAATTGGAATTTTTTTCTTAGTTTTGGATTGTTTTGAAAAATAGTAGATTGTTGTTTTGTAAATAATGGTGAATTTGTTAAACAAATAGTATTGATTTTTTTCATACTATTCCATTGGTTAATTAAATGTTGTTTTTGTGGTAAAGAAAATTCATTTATTCGAGAAACAATGAAAAAACATTTTGTTGTATTTGAATTAACTTGTTGAGCTTTTCTTACCAAAGGTCTCATATTTATATTTGGTTTATTGTTATTTAAATTAAAATCTACATTTTGTAGTTTATAGTACAAAAAACATTCAACAAAATTTTTTTTATTTTGAGAAAAAGATAATTTTTCTTTTGTAAAAAACTTAAAGTTACTAGTATTTTGGTAAATTTTTTCTGAATAGTTTGCTTTTTCAGAACCAAAAGAATTGTTTGTTAAAAAATGTTCTTTAGAATACCAAATATTTTGGTAATATTTATTTGACTTTTTGTTTTTTAATGATTTAATTAATCCAATTTTATTTGTAGGAATATATGTAATAGATGTTTTGGAATTGAAAAATGATAAATTATCAAATCTTTTCCCTTGTTCCAAAATAAATGATTTTTTATTTGTTTTAAATTTATTAATTAC
>BBXU01003154.1:0-16898 GCA_001598975.1 Parachlorella kessleri
TTGTATTTTTTTTGTTTTTTAGTTTTTGGTGGAAATTGTTTTTGTTTTAAAATAGTCATTGATTCAAAATAAATTTGTCCATCAATTGACGAAAAAACAGGATAGGTAGATTCCGGCATTTTTTGTTTAGACTTTTTAAATTGTGATGATTGGGCTAACACTTGTCCAGTTTGAACAGTTTCACCATGTCGTACTAATAATATGCTACCTGCAGGTAATTCTTGTTTTTTTATTAAATATTTTGGTTGTTTTGTATCAAATGATTTAAGTTTTAAAATAATGTTCTGAGTAGTATTACCACTATTTTTTAACATATAAACAATTTTACCATGTGGCGTTCTAACAAAATGACCTGGTAATCCTGCAGTATATTCGATTATTCCATCATAAGGAGCTATAAAATATTTCATAGCTTGATCTGAAAAAGTTCCAACACCCCCTGTATGAAAAGTACGCATAGTTAATTGGGTACCGGGCTCTCCAATAGATTGAGCAGCAATAACTCCAACAGCTTCACCTATGCTAACTAAATTGCCATGTGCTAAATTCCAACCATAACATAATTGACATATTGAATTTTCTGCTTGACAAGTTAAAGGAGATCTTACAAAAACTTCTTTAACGTTTTTTGATATTAATTTAGCTAGAGTGGGGTTAATTATTTGATTTCTGTTTAAATGAAAAATTTGTTTTAATACTAAATCTTTTGATAAAACACGGCCTACTAAATGTTGTTCTAAATCTTTATTTTTTAACCTCAACCCTTGAGTTGTACCACAATCTTTTGTTGAAACAATAACATGTTGAGCTGCATCCACTAAACGTCTTGTTAAATATCCTGAAGTAGCGGTTCTTAATGCAGTATCCACTAAACCTTTTCGTGCACCATAACATGAAATAAGATATTCGGTTAGTGTAAGGCCTTCACGAAAATTACTTTGAATTGGAAATTCTAATATAGCACCTTGAGGATCTGCCATTAATCCTCGCATAGCAACAAGCTGACGAACTTGAGAAATATTTCCTCGTGCTCCAGAAAATGCCATCATATAAACAGGATTTACTGGATTATTATTTTTAAATTGTTGTACGGTAGTTTTTCTCAGAACTTCACTAGTTTGATTCCATGTTGAAATCATTTGTTGAGATTTTTCTACACTGGTTAAATTTCCACTACTATTCTGTTGTTGAAATAAAGAAATTTCCGCTTTTGCTTGAGAAATTAATAAAGATTTTTGCGATGGAATTTGAAGATCATCTAATCCTAATGAAACACCAGCTACAGTTGCTTGATGAAAACCTATTTGTTTTATTCTTTCTAAAAAATCTACGGTAATTTTTTCACCAGAATTTTTAATAAACCAACTAATAAGATTTTTTAATTGATTTTTATCAAAACACGCATTAAAAAAATAAGTTTTTGAATAATTTCTAAACGTGAATTTTGACATAACAAAATATATTCCTTTTTTTTTATTGCATTTTTTGTTAAATTAACAAAGTTAATTAAGAAAAAAATATAATTTATTAAATTAATAACCAAATATATTTTTTATTAAATTGTTTTTTAAATTTTTACCTTGATTTAATTTTTACTTTTTAAAAGTGAAAATATTGAGCATTGAGCTCTGTTTCAGGTTCTTTTTACTATTCCAAAAAGCACAGCGTACGGAGTTGGTTTCCAAAAATTTCATTTTTGGAAAAGAAAAAGGAAACCAACTTGGTTTTTAGATCGGTAAACAGAACTCAAAAATCCAAATAAATACAACTTAATTTGTTTAATTATTTAAATTGGAAAATTTTTATGGAAAAAGATTCTACCTGCTGTAGTACGAATATAAACAGAATTTTCCGTATGATGAAATTTATAAAAACAATTACTAAATTGTTTTAATTTATATAATTCACGATCATGAAAAATGTATTCTGATTTGCCATATAGATCAATACGAAATTCAATTGGTTGCTCTAAAGATTTAGATTCATGTTCACCAATAAAATTTTGTATTAGACCAAACCAACGTACCCATATTGGTGTATGAGTTTGAATAACTCCCTGATCGTAGCATTGTAGCACTTGATTTAAAGTGGAAAAATATAATCCAGATGTTTTTCCAAAAACTTTGTTTATTCCAGGTTGAAACCTGGAAACGGAAAACGAAAAATTTTTTGTTTTAACTAAATTATTTTTATAATTTTTTGATTTTGAATTTTTCAAAATTGTTAAATAGTAACAACCAAGAACCATATCTTGAGTAGGTAATAATAAAGGTTGTCCAGAAGCTGGCGCTAAAATATGATTTCGAGACCACATTAAATGAAAAGCTTCGGAACGGGACGCAGCTCCTAGTGGAATATGAACGGCCATTTGATCTCCGTCAAAATCTGCATTAAAAGCTGGACAAACAAGTGGATGTAATAAAATAGCTTTTCCTTCAACAAGTCTTGGCAAAAAAGCTTGAATACCTAAACGATGTAAAGTAGGTGCTCGATTTAGTAAGACCGGATGATTTTTCATTAGTTCAGTTAAAAGAGACCAAATAATAGGTTTTTTTTGAGTAATAATTGTTTTAGCTGCTGTTGTTGTTAAAGCTAGACGTTTATTTCGAAGTTTTTGAATTAAAAAAGGTTGAAAAAGTTCAATAGCCATTTGTTTTGGAAGGCCACATTCATAAATTTTTAAATTAGGACCAACTACAATAACTGAACGACCTGAGTAATCAACACGTTTTCCTAAAAGATGTTGTCTAAAACGTCCTTTTTTTCCTTTAAGTGAATCTAAAAGGGATTTTGTAGTTTTTCCTGATTCCACACTTCCTGTTTTAAATAAACTATCAACAGCTTCTTGAACTTGACGTAAATTATAACACCAAGAAGCCCAACTTCCACTTAAAGCAGTATCAAAAATTTTAAATTGTGTAATACTATTAACTCTTTTATTACGAGTTAATACTTTTCTATAAAGACTATTTATATCAGAAACAATAAGTTCACCTTGAATTGACATTATTGGTCTTAAACCAGGCGGTAAAACAGGTAAATAACTTAAAATCATCCAAGCTGGGTTCATGTTTGTATAATAAAAATCTCGAAAATATTGTAAACGTTTAAAAGATTTTTTTTCGTATTGTTTTAAACGAGTTATTTTTTTCAAAATTTTCTCTCGTTCTTCAAGAAATTCCGAATCCGGGCCAGAAGGATACCATTTTAACTTATCTTGTAAATAAATAATATAAGTTTTCACTAAATGATGATGGAATTTAAATTCTTGAAGTATTGGTAATAATTCAAAATATGAGAAAATTTTTTGAAAAACCAAGCCTCCAGTTTGAATAGGATAAAATTGTTTATGGGAGGGTATTTCTTTCCTAGTATGATTTTTTACAATTTTTCTAAAATTATAATACGGAATCGATAGTTCATAAGATTTAGCTTGTTCAGAAATATAAAATATAAAATCTTGAATGTTTTCAACTTGTCGCCAAGTAGCATCATAAGCTACACCATATAAAAAATTTTGTGTTTCTAATTTGGTTGGTATCCTTGCATTTTTCTTTTGGAAAATACCATTTCCAGTTGTTGTTGGTTTAGGTTCCTTTTCCTTTTCCAAAAACTTCGTTTTTGGAAAAAAACTGTAAATAGCATTATTTACAAAAACATTGTTTGTTGTTTTTCCTTTTTCGTTTCCTTTTCCATTTCCATTATCGTTTCTAACATTTCTGTTTGAAGTTGTTTTAGAAATGGAAACTAAACCAACTGAATTTTTACAAACGGAATTATTGATATTACGAAATAATTTTGGTTTTTTGTATTTTGACGTTATTTTAGTATCTTGAAAATAAGCAAATTTTCGACGAATAAAAAATTCAGTAATAGATAAATTTAATTGTGATTTATAGATAAAACAATTATTACTGTGTAAAGTAAAATTTTGTTTTTGAATTGTTATATTTTTTTCAAAAATTACTCGATATATTAATATACGTGATAAAAAATTCGTAAAGTACGGTGATAATTTACAAAATTCAGTTCCATACATTATCGCTTGAATTCTTTTATTCGACCAACCTAAACATAAACTCAAGGGAGATGGTTTGTGAGACGCATATAATGTATGAACTATTGGTTGTTTAAATTTCACATATCCTAGACGATAACGTCGAACTCTTGATGTAGTTTTTTCAACACCACATTTTGGACAAAAACCCATATAAAATTTAGGTTTAGCACATGCACAACTATAATCAATTACTGGGCCAAAAATACGTTGACAAAAAAGACCATTTGGTTCAGGTTTTAAGGTTTTATAATTTACTGTTTCCCAACTAGTCACTTCACCAACAATTTCACCATTTGGTAATTCACGCTCTGCCCATTTTCGAATCTGTCTAGGCGAAGCTAATCCAATTTCTACTTGTTGAAATTTTTTCTGCATAAAAAAGTTAATGAATATATTCTGTTTTTAAATTTATATTTCCATTTCTTTTACGTTTCTTTTTCCAAAAACAAAGTTTTTGGAAAAAGAAACGTAAAAGAAATGGAATAATCTTGTATTTATTATTTTTACTGTTCTTAATTTCTATGAACAAATTAAGAACAGTAAAAAAATAAGTGTGAACAAAAAAGAAAAAAATTACAAAGTAAAGGAGAGATTCTTAGGATTTTGTTTCATTTTGGTCCTATAAAAATGAATAAAAAACTAAAAATAAAATACATAAAAATTTTTTAAAAAACTACACTATAAACTTTCTAAAACGTTTAAATTTTCAGGTTTAATTATTTGAGTTTTTTTGTCATATTTATAAATCTGTAAATTAAAACAAAGAGATTGTAGTTCACGAAGAAGAACTTTAAAACTTTCTGGTTGTCCAAACTTTAAAGATCGGTTTGTATAAATTCGAAAAACCGCTTCTTTTCTTCCATCAATATCATCTGATTTTATAGTTAGAAGCTCTTGTAATGTATATGCAGCACCATAGGCTTGTAACGCCCAAACTTCCATTTCTCCCAATCTTTGACCTCCATTTCGAGCGCGACCTCGGACAGGTTGTTGTGTTACAGCAGAATAAGGCCCTGTAGCTCGAGCATGAATTTTATCATCTACTAAATGAATTAATTTTAACATATAAGCATAACCTACTGTTACTGGTTGATCAAAAGATTCACCGGTTCTACCATCAAATAATTTTATTTTTCCTGGATGTTGTGGCTCAAATAACCAAAGATTTGCGGTTTTTAGAGATGCTTCATAAAGCTTGGAATATACTAGACTTCGAGATGCTTCAGCACCAAATTTTTCATCAAATAATTCAATTTTATAGGATTCATGCAAATATTTTCCTGCGAAACCTAATAAAGATTCTAAAATTTGACCCACATTCATACGTGAGGGCACACCTAAGGGGTTTAGAACGATATCTATGGGATTTCCATCTGGTAGATATGGCATATCTTGACATGGAAGAATTTTTGAAATAATACCTTTATTCCCATGACGCCCAGCCATTTTGTCACCTACTTGTATATTTCTTTTTTGTAAAAGAGCGATTCGGACACGTAAAATGGCATTTTTTGGTGCAAGTGGTAAAACATCAGTTTCTTTAGGTGGCAAAATTTGTACATCTAAAACAAAACCTTCGACACCTTTTGGTACTCGTAAACTTGTATTTTTAAATGTTGGATTATCGCGTTGCCATATAACATTATAAAGTTTTTCATATTGTTTATAAATAGAAGGTCCTTTTGGACTTAATGGACTTATTTTTCCAACTAAATAATCACCTTCTTCTACCCAACTTCCAATTTCAATAAGTCCATTCGAATTTAAACGTTGGAGTTGTAATATATCTTTTGAAGAAGCATCTATTTCTAAAGGAACTTTATTTGTAATTGTTTCAAGTCCATATTGAGTATTTTTAACCTCAACTTCATAATAATCAATATGCAATGAAGTAAAAACATCTTTTTCTAATAATTTATCACTAATTAAAATTGCATCTTCAAAATTATAGCCTTCCCATGGAACATAAGCTATAAGAACATTTTTTCCAAGAGCTAATTTCCCTCCTGCACTTGCTGAACCATCTGCAATTATATCAGTTATCTGAACCCAATCCCCCTCTTTTAAATTAGGTCTTTGAGTAATACATGTACTTTGATTTGTACGCTGATAATTATCTAAAGAATAACTGTATTCTTTTTTTATAGAAGATTTTTGTTTTTTTGTTTGTGATAAAGATAAAATTATGTTTTTCAAGTTTTTATTTTCCTGTTTTTTTAAGTTCCAGTTCTTGTTTTTCCAAAAACTTTGTTGGTCCCAAAAATAAAATTTTTGAAACAGGAAAAGGAACTCCAATTCTAGTTCCTGTTGTTTTTCGTTTTTGTAATTTTCTAGTATAGAATAAAAAAGTACATAAAATGAAAATAGAAGATGAATAGGAATAACAACAGGGAAATGAAACCCTGTTACTTGATAAATTTTCTTAGAATCAAAATATTTATGATTATGATAATGTAGAAAATAATTAAATGTTTGAGTTTTAGAAAAAAAAGTTAAATGAGTAAAAAATTTTTTTTGTTGTTTCTGTTTTTGATTGACAGCTTTATATTTTTTTAATAGACTAAATTTATTGAAAACACTAGCATTATTAAAAAAAGATCGAATTTTTGAATTTTTATTTGTGTTTCCGTTTTGTTTATCTTTTACATAATTTCCTTTATAGAGTTGAATTTTTGTAGAAGAAACAGCAGTAATATACCCTGTTTTAGAAGAACGTATCCCATGATTAACATCCGAAATTACTCTTGTTTCTAATCCAGTAGATACTAGAGCATTTTCAGGTCGTAACAAAGGAACAGCTTGTCTCTGCATATTTGAACCCATAAGAGCTCGGTTAGCATCATCATGTTCTAAAAAAGGTATTAAACTAGTAGCTACAGAAATCATTTGTAAAAGTCCAATTGATTGTTTACTGATTTGATTCCATATAGTATATTCAAATTTCCAATTTTTTCGAACAGGTAAATCTGTTTTTGGTAATTGATTCCAAGGTGATAAACAAATGTCTGCAGGTGCTAAAACTAAATATGATTCGGTTTGGGGTGAAAGATAATGAGCTTTTAATTCTTTTTGTATTTGACCTTTATATACCTCAAAAAAAGGTGTTTCAAGAATACCTTGAGAATTTCGTTGTGTATAAACAGTAAAAGAATTAACAAGACCTGCATTTTGACCTTCTGGGGTTTCTATAGGGCACAATCTGCCATAATAAGTAGGATGAATACCTCGAATTTGAATAGTTGTTTGTTTACCGCTTACACCACCTGGACCTAAAACGGTTAATCGACGTTTATGGGTAGTTTCAGCTAATGGATTTGTTTCATCCATAAATTGTGAAAGAGTTCCTCCAGTAAAAAAATTTTTCCAACTTTTACTAATATATTTGGATAATAGTGATCTATTAAAACGCCAAAAAGTTGCACACTCGTTTCCAAAAATGGAATTTTTAGAACTAATGGATATGTTACTAAATTTTCTATTAAGCACATGTTCAAATTCTTGTAAGCCACTGTTTAATTCATCATATAAAAATTCACCACAACCCCTTACTCGTTTATTATCTAAATTATCAATATCATCAGCAACTTGTTCATTACATAAAAGCTTAAGAGAAGCTTTTGTTGCTAAACTTATATCATCTGCTGTTAACCATGTTTCAGTAATCGATAGAGTACTTCCTAATTTTTCGCGAAATTGTTTTCGACCAAGATAGCCTATATTTCTATTTTTATAATTCCAAACATTTTTTAAAAAAAACTCTTGAGCTGTTTGGTCTGTCACAACCTGTTCTCGTGTTTGAGAACTGTATTCGAGATAATGTGCATATAAATATCTTTGTGCTTGTTTTTGTGTAACCGGGTGTCTCCATAAATTAGCACGTATTAATATACGATCATTACGTGTTTTTTCATCTGGTTGTAATTCTTTTACAAAACTAACTTGTAATAATTCAGAATATCCAAGATTCTTGTAAATTTCTGAAAGCGAAAACCCTAAAGCTTGAAGAAAAATAAGTACAGATATTTTTTTACGAAGAAATCGTGTCGTAATCCAAATACGATATTTTTTATCTATTGTTATATTTATCCAACTGCCCTGTTCTGGAACAATCCGTATAGTGGCTACTCGTGTTTTCGAATCTTTTGATAGTATATAAATTCCTGGATTTCGAATCATTTGATGTAAAACAACTCTTGGAATACCATTTATAATAAAATGACCTTGCTTTGTAAGTAATGGTAAAAAACCTAGAAGAATCCACTCCAATTTATTTTTTTTCCAGCCTGAAAATTTCACTAGAACAGGAATATAAATATAAGAACCATAAGTTTTTCCAAAATGTAGAGCTTTTTTTGAATCAAGTTCAGGTTTTTTAAATTGTATCCATTCTGGAAACAATACAATTTCCAATTTATGAATACTTTTTCTAAATATGAAACTCTTCTTTTTTTTTAAACTTCTAAATAATCCACATTGGAGGAAATTTTGAAAACTATTGCGTTGAATATCTATTAAATCTGGAATTAAAACATATAGATCATTGTAATAAAACCTTCTATTAAATTGGTCTTTAACTAAAAAATTATTTTCATTATTATGATTATTTATAGAAAACATTTTATTATTATTTGGTATAATTTATATAACTTTTACTCAAGTGAAAGTTGTATTTTATCTTTTGTGATACACTAAAAGGTTCTAAATATATTCAAGGTGGTATAGCCAAGTGGTAAGGCAGGGGATTGCAAATCCCCGATTCCCCAGTTCGAATCTGGGTGCCACCTTAATTAGATTAAAAAATAATATTTACAAATAATTCCAGGTATTATCTAGAATTTATATTGAATTTATTTTTTAAAAAAATTTTCCTTTTTTTTTAAATTTCCTTTTCCTTTTTAAAAAACTTTGTTTTTTGAATTAAATTCGTTTTTGGAAAAGGAAATAGTTTCATTTTTAGAGCAAAAAATGATTACAAAATAAAAATGCACATAAAAAAAAATATTTTAGTATTTAAAAATCATAAAAAGTATAATATTAGACGGTGCATTTTTTACATTTTATTCAGTCATTTTTACAATGTAAAAAATAAATCTAAAAATATAAAAAATAAAAACAAAAGTTTTTATTCATTAAATTTACTAGAAAAATGTTGAAGTTTTATTATAATAAATAGTTAGTAATAGTTTTTAAATTCATTATATGATAAAAATAAATTATTTATCAATAATTTTTGAATTCTTGAATTTTTGTTTAATAGATAATTTCAACAAAATAGCCAAGGAAGGATTCATTGTAACCTTTTACAAAGTAAATCTCCTGGCATTATCAACCCTTAATGTTGCTACTTTTCAGTCCTCACATGTTTAATGGTCGATTTCCCGAGAACAATGAATCCTAGTTTCAAATAATAACACAATAATATTATATTTGTCGAGATATTTAAGATAGAAACAGTAAATAATTTTTATTATTTACTATTATATTTTTGTTTGCTTTTTTCTTTTATTTTGGTTTTTTCTTAATTAACATTGTTAATTAAGAAAAAACCAAAATAAAAGAAAAAAAAACAATATTTAAGTATATCAAAAATTAATAAACTTAAAATAAGCCTAAAGTAAGTGAAATATCAATTGGTAATGCAGCACCAATTCCTAACCAAATAGCAACTACTGTACCGATAAGAAATACTGTTGTTGCAACTGGTCGACGAAACGGGTTTTGAAATTTATTGATATTTTCAATAAAAGGAACTGTTAATAAACCAGCAGGTACAGCAGCCATAAGAAGAACACCTAGTAATTTATTTGGTACAACACGTAAAATTTGAAAAACAGGATAAAAGTACCATTCTGGTAAAATTTCTAACGGAGTTGCAAATGGATTTGCTGGTTCTCCAATAGCTGCTGGATCTAAAACGGATAATCCGATAACTGATGCAAAAGTGCCCAAAATAACTACCGGAAAAATATACAATAAGTCATTTGGCCATGCAGGCTCTCCATAATAATTATGACCCATTCCTTTTGCTAATTTTGCACGTAATACTGGATCTGACAAGTCTGGTTTTTTAGTAACTGCCATAAAAATAATCTCCTTTTGCTAGTTAGTTAATAACTAGCGTTTATTTTTCAGTTCATTTTTTATTTTAAAATGAAAATATTTTGTTCCAATTAAAAAAACGAAGTTTTTTGAACGTACTTAAAATTTCAAACTAAAATAAAACTTTTTAAATTTGGTTATTTCTGAATTAACATTGTTAATTCAGAAATAATCAAATTTAAAAAAATAAGAACACTATTAGCTTTTTTTTACAAAGTAAAAAAAAGACAAGCCTTTATTGGTAAATATTAAAAATTATTAAAGAGGCCCTGAAATACCTTGTTTACGAATCATTAAAAAATGCATTAGCATGAACACAGCTGTTAATAGCGGTAATACAAATGTATGAAGACTATAAAAACGAGTTAATGTTGCTTGGCCTACACCAACACCACCACGTAATAATTCTACCAGGCCTGGACCAATAGCAGGAATAGCATCAGGTACTCCAGTTACAATTTTTACTGCCCAATAACCAACTTGGTCCCATGGTAATGAATAACCTGTTACTCCAAAAGAAACAGTACATACAGCCATAATTACACCAGTTACCCAAGTTAATTCACGTGGTTTTTTGAAACCACCTGTTAAATAAACGCGGCAAACATGTAGAATCATCATTAAAACCATCATGCTTGCAGACCAGCGGTGGATAGAACGAATTAACCAACCAAAATTTACTTCTGTCATAATATATTGAACAGATGCAAAAGCTTCTGCAACAGTTGGTCGATAATAGAAAGTCATCGCAAAACCTGTAGCTACTTGAACTAAAAAACAAGTAAAAGTAATCCCACCGATACAATAAAAAATATTTACATGTGGAGGTACGTACTTACTAGATATATCATCCGCAATTGCTTGAATTTCAAGACGTTCTTCAAACCAATCGTAAATTTTACTCATATATTAAATTTTTATTATTTAAATAAATATATGTTTTAAAAACTTTTTTATTTTTTTTCAATGAGTTCTTAAATCATGCAAAGAGATTTACTTTTTTTAATTAAAAAAAGTAAATATAAAGAATTAACAACCACAAAATAGAAAATAATCTATTAAAAATAGATAAAAAAAAGTATTAAAACATTTACGTCAAAAATTAAAGTTTTTGACAAACCAAAAATCACAATTAGGCTAATAATATTTTTATTTCTATCCGTTTTTAAAAAATTTATTTTTTAAAAACGGATAGATAATAGATTCATAAAAAAATAATAAAAAACAAAAAAGCCATCAATATTTTTTAATTTTTTAAATATAATTCCTTATGAAGGAGTTGACCATTTGGTATCAATCGCAACTTGATCGACAATACCATATTCTTTAGTTTCACGAGCTGACATAAATTGATCACGATCCATATCACGAGAAATTCGACTTAAAGGTTGCCCTGTTCTTTCAGCATAAATTCGACCAACTTCGCGTCGAATACGCATAACTTCTTGAGATTCAGAAAGAACTTCAGAAGCTTGACCTTGGCTCCCTCCTTCTGGTTGATGAATCATGATACGAGAATGTGGCAATGCAATACGTTTTCCGTAAGCTCCGCCAGCTAAAATGAATGACGCCATGGAAGCTGCTGTTCCAACACAAATTGTGGTAACTTCTGATTTAATATAATTCATAGCATCATAAACAGCAATTCCACATGTCACTGAGCCCCCAGGGGAATTTATATAAATATAAATTCCTTTATTTTTTTCTTCAGCATTTAAATATAACATAATACCGATGAGTTGATTTGCTAACTCATCATCTAATTCTCCGCATAAAAATAAAACACGTTCTCGATATAATCGATTATATAAGTCTACCCATTGTGCTGCGGGTTCACCAGGGAGACGAAAAGGAACTTTTGGTACACCGATTGGCATAATTATTATTTTTTTTATAAAATTTATTATTTTTATTTTAAAAAGAAAATAACGTAGTTATTGTAAATAAATTTTTATTTATTACGTTATTTCTCATTATAAATTAACTTAGAACTTTTTTGTAAAAACATTTTATTTTTTGATAAAATGTCAATAACTGTTAGTTTTCTATGAATACAATCGTATGTATTTTTTTACAAAATATTTCTATTTAATGTATTTTACATTCATTTTTTACTTGAATTTATAAATTTATAGTTGTTTTTTTTATTTTATATTTTAAAACAAAATAAAAAAAACAAAAATTCACGTATTTCTTTTTTCAAAAATTTCGTTTTTGCAATAAATTTATGTTCAACCTTTTTGGAATAAAAATGAATGGAAAAGTACAAAAAAAAAATTTGAAAAAAAATAATGTATTTTCTAAGTTTTATAATAATTACAAATTTTAGTATTTATTATACTTTAATTTTTAATAAAAGAAAAGTGTAGAAATAAAACAATATTTAATTTTTTTCAAATATCTATTTTTTTAATTATTTACATTCTTTTTTTGCTTTTCTAAAAAAAATCAATAAATAAAAACAAATAATAAAATTTAAAAAAATTTTTCATTGTTTTTATTTATGGTATAATATTAAAATAATTATATTTTTTGATTTTTTTAGTATCAAAATTTTTTATTAATTTATTGATATTTTTTATTTAAAAACGTTTTGTTATGTTTACATTTCTTTTTGCTTTTATTTATACTTTTCCAAAAACAAACTTTGTTTTTGGAAAAGTATAAATAAAAGCAAAAAGAAAGTGAAATCTAAATAAAATTAAAAAATAATAAAAAGAAAGAAAGTAAAAAAAGAGAAAACTTTAGAGAATAGTTATGGGACTTCCATGGTATCGTGTACACACGGTTGTTTTAAATGATCCTGGTCGATTAATTTCAGTACATTTAATGCATACAGCATTAGTTTCTGGTTGGGCAGGTTCAATGGCTTTTTATGAACTTGCTGTTTTTGATCCTTCTGATCCTGTTTTAAATCCACTTTGGCGACAAGGTATGTTCGTATTACCTTTTATGACTCGTTTAGGTATTTCAGAGTCTTGGGGTGGTTGGACAATTAGTGGTGAAACAGCGGTTAATCCTGGCGTTTGGAGTTATGAAGGTGTAGCTGCAGCTCATATTGTTTTATCTGGTTTATTAATTCTTGCTTCAATTTGGCATTGGGTTTACTGGGATTTAGAGCTTTTCCGCGATCCTCGTACAGGTGATCCTGCTCTTGATCTACCAAAAATTTTTGGTATTCACCTTTTCTTATCAGGTTTACTTTGTTTTAGTTTTGGTGCGTTTCACGTAACAGGATTATTCGGTCCTGGTATTTGGGTATCTGATCCTTACGGTATTACAGGAAGTGTTCAACCAGTTTCACCTTCTTGGGATGCTACTGGTTTTGATCCATATAATCCAGGTGGTATTGCAGCTCATCATATTGCTGCAGGAATTCTTGGTGTATTAGCAGGCTTATTCCATCTTTGTGTACGTCCTCCACAAAGACTTTATAATGGTTTACGTATGGGTAATATTGAAACTGTACTTTCAAGTAGTATTGCCGCTGTTTTTTGGGCTGCTTTTGTAGTATCAGGTACTATGTGGTATGGATCTGCTGCTACACCAATTGAACTTTTTGGACCTACTCGTTATCAATGGGATTTAGGTTTCTTCCAACAAGAAATCGAACGTCGTATACAAACTAGTTTAAGTCAAGGTAAATCCCTTTCTCAAGCTTGGTCCGAAATTCCAGAAAAATTAGCTTTTTACGACTATATTGGAAATAATCCAGCAAAAGGTGGTCTTTTCCGTGCTGGAGCAATGAATAGTGGTGATGGTATTGCTGTTGGTTGGCTTGGTCACGCTGTGTTTAAAGATAAACAAGGAAATGAACTTTTTGTTCGTCGAATGCCTAATTTCTTTGAAACTTTTCCTGTAGTTTTAGTTGATAAAGATGGAATTGTTCGTGCAGATGTTCCATTCCGTAGAGCAGAATCTAAATATAGCGTTGAACAAGTTGGTGTTTCTGTAACTTTTTATGGTGGTGAATTAGATGGCGTAGTATTTACTGATCCTACTACTGTTAAAAAATATGCTCGTCGTGCTCAATTAGGAGAAATTTTTGAATTTGATCGCGCAACACTACAATCAGATGGTGTATTCCGCACAAGTCCTCGTGGCTGGTTTACATTTGCTCATTTATGTTTTGCTTTATTATTCTTTTTTGGCCATATTTGGCATGGCGCTCGAACAATTTTCCGAGATGTATTTGCCGGTATTGATGCTGATTTAGATGAACAAGTAGAATTCGGAGCATTCCAAAAACTTGGTGACTCTTCAACTCGTCGTCAATCTGTTTAATAATCAATATTGTATTTTTCTCATTGCCGATTTATAATATAAATCGGCATTTTTCGTTTCAAAAAATGTATTTTTGAAATAAAAAAACAAATATCAAGGATTTTATATTCTATGGAAGCATTAGTATATACTTTTTTATTAGTAGGTACTTTAGGTATTATATTTTTCGCCATTTTCTTTAGAGAGCCTCCACGTATTGTGAAATAAAAAATTACGTTTTAACAATGTACTTACTGTCCCATTTCCTTTTCAAGTCTATTCATTTTTATTTTCATTTTACCCGGTAAAATGAAAGTAAAAATGAACGAGGCAGTAAGTACATGAATTTTTTTATTGTTTTGATTTTTAATAAAAAAAGCTAAATTACCTAGTAAATATCTATATTTACTATTCTCTTTTGAATTTATTTTTTGAAATTGTGAGTATTTAAGATCACAATTTCAATTAATTAATCTTCATGTTCTTCAAAAGGATCTTTTAATTGTTTTGAAGGTGGTCCAAATCCAACATAGATAGAATATCCTGTAATACTTAAAAGAAGAGACCACAAAAAAATACTAAAGAAAAAAGCAGGGCTTTCCATATTAAAAATTTATTTTATGTGTTTTTTATTTTTTACTATTGTTTGAAAAAGTGGGTTTATTCCAAAAACATAATTCAACTTGGAATAAATTAAATAGTTTCTTAAAAGAAAGTTTTTAGAAAAGAAAAGGAAAAGTATACAAAAAAAATGAACTAATATAAAAATAATATTTATAGATTCTTTTTTTCTATTTTATCAAAATTTTTTTTTATTGACAAAAACTATTGACATATGTTTTATAAAAAAAACCACTAAATATAATTTTATAAATCTTTTTCTAATGTTATTCTTGTTATATAATAACATTTAAACTTTATAAAAAAATTTAAATTTGTAAAAAATTACTTTTTGTTAACAAAAAGTAATTCAATTTCAATTTCTTTTATTACAGAAAGTAAAACAATATATAATTTGTATTTATGGCAACTGGAACTACATCAAAAACAAAAGCTCCTGTATCAGATACAGGAATGGTAACTACATTAGGCACACTTTTAAAACCTTTAAATTCTGAATACGGTAAAGTAGCCCCTGGTTGGGGAACTACTGTATTAATGGGTGTATTTATGGGTTTATTTGCAGTGTTTCTTGTAATTATTTTAGAAATTTACAATAGTTCTGTACTTCTTGATGACGTTACTATGAGTTGGAATTCTATTGCAAAATAAAATAAATATTTCTTAAATAAAAAGTATTTTTAATTAGAATTCTAATTAAAAATACTTTTTATTTAAGAAAAAGAACCAACTTGTTTTATTCTATATTAAAAACCTAATGTTATAAAAGCTCTGTCATAATAAAAATGAAAAACTTAGGTTCAACAAAAACATAATTTATAAAAAAATAACATCCATAATTGAAAATGTTAAAAAAATAATATTATAAGACTTAAAATATGTTTTTTCTGAATTTTAAACTTTAAATTTAATTATCTCAACTTTACTACATAAACAATCTTTTATCTAACAAGTCGATTTTTTCAAGTAATTGTTGAATTCTTAGTAATTTAAAATTAGAATTTATCAAATTATAGGTATTACTAAAACTTAAAACTAAATGATAATTTTGTAAAATTATAGATTCAAATGTAGAACTAGTGTCAGATTCTATCGATGTAGAACCAGAAGCTGTATTAGTCTAATTTTCAGTATTTACTTTTTAAAAAATAACCTCGATTTTTTTTTACAATGTAAAAAAAAATATTTAGTAATCTGTAAATTTCAACTATAAGCTCCCATAGCTTCAGCCCTTGAAAGAATAGTAGTGTTTTGCATGTTTCCTCTAAATTTTTTTATTTTAATTTTTATTAAAAAATGGGCCTTACTTTTTGTTAACAAAAAGTAATGAGCTGGATTTGAACCAGCGTAGGCAAGCCCTAGTCTTGATTTCATTTTTATCTTCTAAAAATGAAAGTTGTTTGTTTATAAAAATGAATTTAAATTAAAGATTTTTTTAGAATATACTTTTTAGTGTTTTTTTTGATACTTATTTTAGTTTTTTGTTTAATTAACAATGTTAATTTTGAATGTCGGTTGTTTTTTTTTCAAATCTGATGTAAATTAATTACAGAACAGAAATTAAAAAAAATATTTAAAAATATTTTTTAAAAACAAATCGAAAATTGAACTACGATATATCAAAGGTTCAATATGGGTCGATGCCCGAGTGGTTAATGGGGATGGATTGTAAATCCATTGGCTTGCCTACGCTGGTTCAAATCCAGCTCGGCCCAAACCAGGTTGTTCCAGATAGTTCCCGGTTTCATTTTCTGGTTTTCAACCAGAAAATGCCACCTGGAAAAGAAAAGAAACCTGGAATTAGACACACAACGAATATATAAAAAATATACTGTGTACATTTAAATATCTAAAA
>BBXU01003155.1:0-10462 GCA_001598975.1 Parachlorella kessleri
GAAGCAAATTTGTGCCTTATACTTGGAATATTCGCAATAGTAGGGTCACAGAGAGAAACAACTTTTTTTGCTTCTGCTTTTTGTAAATACAGTTGTGGATAACGTAAATTGATTTATTATTTTTAATAAAAAAATAATAAAACGAAAAAGTTAAAAATATAATTAAAAATTTACTTTTTATTTTTTTTTTGCTATAATTATTTTAGCAAAAAAGGTATTTAAATTTTAGGGGATATGGCGGAATCGGCAGACGCAACGGACTTAAAGGTCCAATTTAAATTATTTGAGCCAATGAATAGAAACTTTTCATTGTGAATGCTTTCAAAGTCAGGGAAAACTATTTAATTATAATGATCCTGAGTCAACTTAGATTTCTTTTTTTATCTAAGAGGTGCAGAGACTCGACGGAAGCTATCCTAAAAATGTGATTTAATTAAATGTGATCATTTTTTGTTCTTTTTTCATAATTTATGAAAAAAACCAAAATTAATTAACAAGGTTTCTTAATTAAGTTATTTAACAATTATATCCATTCAGGATAAAGAGAGAGTCCAGTTTCAATTTACTGAAAATCCGTTGGTTTTTTAAACCGTGAGGGTTCAAGTCCCTCTATCCCCATACAAATTTATTTTCTCGTCGATTAAAAGAATAAACTGTATAAACGTAAAATTACAAAATGTTTTTTGGGTTTTTTCTAAAAATAATTTACTAAAAAATATTGAAAATCAAGCAATTCCACGAATATTGATAAAGTATTTGAAAAACTAAATATAAATTAATGGAGACCTTCTTTATTTATAATATTAGGTTGCTTTAAAAAAAAAATTTGCACTATTCTCTTAATATAAAAAGAAAATACATCATTATAAAAATATTAAAACACAAAAGAATTAAATTGTTTAAGTTTTTTTAATAGAATTTGTTCGCGCAAGCTTCAGAAATAAATCTGAAATTGAGAAAAATTTTCATAAGCTAATTCCATTTTTTTAAATTTTTTTGAAAAAAACATATTTATTTTATAAAATAGTAAAGAAATATAATATAATTATTAAAAATTCAGCGAATTCCAAAACTATTAATATTTTGAATATTAAAAAAATTTATTATGTTAAATAATTTCAATTAATAATCATTTTTAATTAATAAAATGGAAATTTTCTCGTTATTAGTTAAATATAAAAATTAAAAAAACTTATTAATATTTTATTGTTTTTCTCAAATTCCTTTTGCTTTTTCTTTTCCTTTTCCAGGTTTAAACCTGGAAAAGGAAAAGCAAAATTGAAACAGCTTGCTTTTCTGAAGATCAATTGCTTACGTTGGTTGAAATCCAGCTCGGCCCAAAAAAAGTACTATTTTATTAATTATGAATTTTGACTTTCTGTTTTTACAAAAAGAATTAAAAGAAAAGATGTTGGAATAATGATAAATAAAGCAGTTGCAATTACACCAAGAATATTTACTTCCATTTAATTTTACTCCTTTGTTATTCTATTAATATTGAAAAAATTGTTAATAAGAAAACTATATTTTTAATATCGTATTAATAAAAGAAAAACGATATTTTTCTGATAAATTTCAAATTTAACTTATTTTCTTTTCCTTTTCTTTTCCTTTTCAGTTTTTTAAAAAACTGAAAAGGAAAAGAAAAGGAAATAAAAAACTATGTTTGTTCCAAAAATAGAATTTCTGGTACGAAAAAATTTATAAAATTTTTTTATAAAACATCAGTATTATTTATATTTCTATTGTACTGTAAAAACTATTTAAAACAAATATTATTAAATTTTTATTTTTTGTCGGGAAGGGGGGGATTCGAACCCCCGGTGTCTTTCAACACGTCGGTTTTCAAAACCGATGCATTCAACCGCTCTGCCACCTTCCCTTTAATCATGGGTTTAATTTCTATTTTTTAATTTAATTTTATTAAGTTTAATATTTAAATATTAATAGTTATTCAAAGATATAATTATTTTTTAATCCACAGCGGGTAACGCGATTCGAACGCGCGACATGCACCTTGGCAAGGTGCCGCTCTACCCCTGAGCTATACCCGCTGATTTTTCATAACATATTGAACCTTTTGGAGTGCATTTAACACTATAGATTAAACATCAAATATATTTATTTTTTTTTATGTAAATAAATTTTAACATAAAAAAATAAATATGCAATATTTTTATTAAAAATAATGCTTTTATTTCCTTAGCTTTAGGAATTTTAGTAGCTAACGTAACATCAGTTGATGCTATTTTTTTACATGAGTAAAAGGGTCGCGAATCGCTTTTGTAAAAATTTCATTTGGTCCAGTTCGAAAAACTGGGTTTTTGTAATTAAATGAAATTAATTCCAGTTTTTTTCCTTTTCTTTTTACAAAAATTTCATTTTTGTTTTTTTTCTGTTTTAAACTTGGAATATACAAAGTTTTTAAAAGGGAAACCAACTCTCTACGCTTCGCTTTTTAGAAAAATAAAAGGAAAAAGAAAAAGAACTGGAAAAGGAAACAAAAAGCTACAGTATTCGGGATAATAGTGCCATACGCAGTATGCGTCTGGAACCATTATTTGTTTTTGATAGTAGAGAAACCACAAATATATAAAATGTAGAAGCAATAATTTTAGTATAATAATTTTGTAATATTATTGTTTTATATTTTTATTTAATTTCTTTTTATAAATTTTAAATACATCTTGACAAAAAATTTATATTAAATTAGTATTAAACATAGTGAACCTTAAAATAAATAGCGGAGTAGAGCAGTCTGGTAGCTCGTAAGGCTCATAACCTTAAGGTCGTAGGTTCAAATCCTATCTCCGCTCGGTTATTTTTCTTTCTGATTGACAGAAAAAATAAAAACCATTATATTATTCAAACAAATAAGCCCCCATCGTCTAGAGGCCTAGGACATCTCCCTTTCACGGAGGAAACGGGGATTCGAATTCCCCTGGGGGTAGACAAGTTTTTTATAAAACATTAAAATATTGATAGTTTGAAGAAAAATAATCAACCCTGTTTATATTTGTACGCTAAGTGAATTACAGTTTTTTTTTGGAACAC
This sequence comes from Parachlorella kessleri, assembly GCA_001598975.1. NCBI lineage: Eukaryota > Viridiplantae > Chlorophyta > Trebouxiophyceae > Chlorellales > Chlorellaceae > Parachlorella > Parachlorella kessleri. Next base: position 3,055 of record BBXU01003155.1, read on the forward strand.
TAGTTGCTGTTCTGTTTCCTTTTCTAAAAAGCGCAGCGTGTTTATTTTTACGATGTAAAAATAAATGGAGTTTTAAAAAAAAAAGGAAAAATAATAGGTTCCAGTTCTTGTTTTTTCAATTTATTTTTTCATTTCCAGGTTTTACCAGGAATTACCTGGAATAAATAAAGTTGGTTCTTTTTACAAAAACAAAGTTTTTGCAAAAGGAAAATAAGCTAAACCAACAAAGACTGGAACTTGAACTTGAACCTATGACAAAATCAGAAGTTCCTTTTACAAAAACAAGTTTGGTTCCAAAAACTGGGTTTTTAGAAAAGAACTAACAAAGTTTTTGAAACAACTAGAAATGGAAACAGAACGTAAAAAAATTTTGTTGTTCAATTATTTTTCTACTAAAAATTGATTTTTTATTTTTAAATAACACTTCCGTATATAATATTGTTTATCAAAAAAAGGATTTTTTTATTATGACTCGAGTAAAACGAGGAAATGTTGCTAGAAAACGACGAAAACAAGTATTAAAGTTAGCTCAAGGTTTTAGAGGATCTTCTTCTAAATTATTTAGAACAGCTCAACAACGAACCATGAAAGCATTATCTTATTCATATCAAGATCGCCAAAAGAAAAAACGACAATTTGTAGGTCTTTGGGTTACTCGTTTAAATGCTGCAGCTCATATTTATGGTATGAATTATAGTAGTTTTAGAAATTTACTTAAAAATAATGGTATTTTATTAAATCGAAAAGTATTAAGTCAAGTAGCTATTAGAGATCAAGAAGCTTTTCATCAACTAATCTCTATAATTAAAAAATAGCAGGTTGATTTTTCTTTTTTTTTATTTTTGGTTTTTAATTTAAAAATCTTAAATTTAAAACTACTATTCCAAAAACAAATGATTTTTCTTAATAAAAAAAATTTTATTAAGAATAAAAAATATGTTACTTTAAAAATAAAACAAAAAGAATTAAAAATTAATAACTTTTTAAAAAATAATTCAATAGATTTTTCTATTGAATTATTTTCACCTAGCTTTTAGTTTTTATATTTCATTTTTGTTCCAAAAATCAATATAAAAATGAAAGAAAACTAAAATATAAACGATAATTTTGATTTACTTGCTTGATTTACTTGCTTGATTTAAAAAGTAAATCAAATTCCAAAAACAAAGTTTTTGGAACCAAATTATAAATTTAACTTTTATTGATAAAAATGGTTACTATTCAAAAAAAACGAAAAAGTATAAAATCTATTAAAGGTCGACGTAAACCTATTCCTGTAATTATTCCTAAAAAAGGACAAGGTAATCTGTGGAATATTAATGAACCAGCTCCTCGTTATTTAATGGATTATAAAAATACAAAACTTTTAGTAAAATTTATTAGTCCACAAGGAAAAATATTACCACGCAGAGCAACAGGATTAACTGCCAAACAACAACGTTCTATGGCAAATGCTATTAAAAGAGCTCGTATGAGTGGATTATTACCGTTTGTTAATTTAGAGATTTCTGGTAAAAGAATTGATTAATCACTTTTTTTTCCAAAAAGTTTGGAAACAACCTTTTTGGAAAATAAGATTGATTTTTTTATTTTTCTCAAAAGTTTTATTTTTTAATTAATTTTTACTTGTTTTTGTAAAAAAAAGTAAAAATTTTTAAAATTAAATCAAAAGATATTTCATAAAATAATTTATAAATTTAAGTTAAAAAATAAATAAAAAAATTAAATTCAATGGTAATGGTTATATTAACACTACCAAACATTAATTTTTTCTGAGAAAATAAAACAAAAATGTTTTTATCAATCACGCCTTGTAGGACTTGAACCCACGACATCAGGTTTTGGAAACCTGCGTTCTACCAACTGAACTAAAAGCGTTCGGGATGACAGGATTCGAACCTGCGACTTCCTGTTCCCAAAACAGGAGCGCTACCAAACTGCGCTACATCCCGATATTTTTTATAACTTTTAGTGTACACAAGACTTTGAAAAGTTGCAAGTTAATTTTTTAAAGAAATGGAATTAGGTGAATTTTTATATTCATTTTGGAACAAAATGAATATAAAAATTAAAGTGAATTAAGAATAAAAACAAATTAAAATAACAATTTATTCCAAAAAGTTTGTTTCCAAACTTTTTGGAAATAAAAGGAGAAGTCAATTATGAAAGATTTTACTATTTATTTATCTACAGCTCCTGTAATGGCTATAATTAGTTTAATAGCTGTATCCGGATTATTAATTGAAATTAATCGTTTTTTCCCTGATGCTTTAATTTTTGGTTTTTAATTAAAATTTAAAGTTTATAAATGTATAAAAATTTATAGTTTAATGTGACAAAAAAATGCCAACAATTCAACAATTAGTTAGATCTGCACGAACACGTATTTCGAAAAAAACAAAATCACCTGCGCTTAAAAGTTGTCCGCAAAGACGAGGAGTTTGTACTCGCGTTTATACTACAACTCCAAAAAAGCCAAATTCTGCATTACGTAAAGTAGCTCGTGTTAGACTTACGTCTGGTTTTGAAATTACTGCGTATATCCCAGGAATCGGACATAATCTACAAGAACATTCTGTTGTTCTTATCAGAGGAGGTCGTGTAAAAGATTTACCAGGTGTTCGTTATCATATTATTCGTGGAAAGCTAGATTCAGCTGGTGTAAAAGAACGTTCTCAAAGTCGTTCAAAATATGGTGTAAAACGTCCAAAATAAAATTTTATTGATTAAGAGTGAAAAGTATATATGTCTCGTAGACGTACTCAAAAAAAACGTATTGTAATGCCAGATCCTGTATATGATAGTCGTCTGGTTGAACTTCTAGTTCGACAACTTATGCGACAAGGAAAAAAATCATTAGCCTATAGAATAATGTATTCCAGCATGAATGAACTAGCTAAAACTCAACAAGATCCATTGATAGTTATTGAACAAGCAATACGAAATGCTACACCTTTATTAGAAGTGAAAGCTAGACGTATTGGTGGTTCTACATATCAAGTTCCTTTAGAAGTAGCTCCTGAACGAGGTACAGCTCTTGCCATTCGTTGGATTCTTATAGCTTGTCGTAGTAGATCTGGAAAAACAATGTCAAATAGACTTACTAGTGAATTACTGGAAGCATCAAAAAATACAGGTAGTGCTATTCGAAAAAGAGATGAAGTTCACAAAATGGCTGAAGCAAATAGAGCTTTTGCTAAATATCGTTTTTAATTATTTATATTGTAAATTTTTTTATTTTTATCTAATTTAGATTTATTTTTATTTAATAAAAAAACATAAAAAAATTTACAATCATAAAGATTATAGAAAATCTTTATCTGTTTAATTAACTTTTTTGCATTTGTTCCAAAAAGTTTGTTTCCAAACTTTTTGGAAACAAAAAATAAATGTAAAAAAAAATGAAACATTTTAGTTATTAAAATTAATCATTAATACATCAAGATCAAATATATAAAATAAATAAAAAAAAGGAAATTATTATGGCACGTCAAAAATTTGAACGTAAAAAACCACATGTTAATATTGGAACTATCGGTCACGTTGACCACGGAAAAACTACATTAACTGCAGCAATTACAATGGCTTTAGCCGCTTGTGGTGGTGGAAAAGGACGAAAATATGATGATATTGATTCTGCACCAGAAGAAAAAGCACGTGGTATTACAATTAATACAGCTCATGTAGAATATGAAACTGAAAATCGTCATTATGCTCACGTAGATTGCCCTGGTCATGCTGATTACGTAAAAAATATGATCACTGGAGCAGCACAAATGGATGGTGCAATTCTTGTAGTATCTGGTGCTGATGGTCCTATGCCGCAAACAAAAGAACATTTACTTTTAGCAAAACAAGTAGGTGTACCAAATATTGTTGTTTTCCTTAATAAAGAAGATCAAGTTGATGATACTGAAATATTAGAGTTAGTAGAATATGAAATTCGTGAAACTTTATATAATTATGACTTTAAAGATCCTGAGATTCCAATTGTTTCAGGATCAGCTCTTTTAGCTTTAGAAGCTTTAACAGAAAATCCTCAAATTCAACCTGGTCAAAATAAATGGGTTGATAAAATTTATGATTTAATGAAACAAGTTGATTCTTACATTCCAACTCCAGAACGTGATACAGATAAACCGTTTTTGATGGCTGTAGAAGATGTTTTTTCCATTACAGGACGTGGTACGGTTGCAACAGGTCGTGTGGAACGTGGAACAGTAAAAATTGGTGATAGTGTTGAATTAATTGGACTACGCCCAACTAAAACATTAACAGTAACAGGTTTAGAAATGTTTCAAAAAACATTAGATGAAAGTGTTGCTGGTGATAATGTTGGTGTACTTTTACGTGGTGTTCAAAAAACAGATGTAGAACGTGGAATGGTTTTAGCTAAACCTGGTACAATTAATCCACATACAAAATTTGAAGCACAAGTATATGTTTTAACAAAAGAAGAAGGTGGTCGTCATACTCCATTTTTTGCTGGTTATCGACCACAATTTTATGTTAGAACAACTGATGTTACTGGAAAAATTGAATCTTTTCGTGCTGATGATGATAGTGCTACTCAAATGGTAATGCCAGGTGACCGTATTAAAATGATTGTTGAGCTTATTCAGCCAATTGCCATTGAAAATGGAATGCGTTTTGCTATTCGTGAAGGTGGTCGCACTGTAGGTGCCGGAGTTGTTTCAAAAATTCTCCAATAAAAATTAGTTTTTAATTTTATCTTTTTTAGTTATTTTTTTTACTTTCATTTTGTTCCGTTCCATTTATTTTTTGGAATGAAAAGGAAAAGGAAATACGTTATTAATTTTTACTTTCATTTTTACTTTGTAAAAATGAAAGTAAAAATTAATAACGTAGGAATTGTTTTTTTACTATGGAAAAAAAGCTAAAAGAACGCGTTTTTCTATATATTTTCCATTATTTTTTATTAATTTGAAAAAAATAAAAAAAACTTCGTCTATTCAATTTAGATTTCCATTTATTTTTAAAAATAGAAAGTGAGGAAAACATAGTAAAAAAGATACTAAATTAATGTATTTTGTCTATACAATTGTAAATTTTTTATAAAAGATGGCTACCATGACAAAACTTAAACAAATTGTCCAAAATATTCAACATGAATACCTAAAATCTCAGTTACCTGAAATTCGTGTAGGCGATATGGTTCGCATTGGTGTTTCTATTCAAGAGGGAAATAAACAACGTGTTCAACCTTTTGAAGGAACTGTTATTGCACAACATAAATCTGGTTTAAATACCACGATAACAGTAAGAAAAACTTTACAAGGTGTTGGCATCGAAAGAGTATTTCCTCTTCATGGACCTTGTATTACAAGTATTCAAATTATTCGACGAGCTCAGGTTTCTCGTGCAAAATTATATTATCTTCGCAACCGTACTGGTAAAGCGACTCGATTAAAAGAAAAATTTTCCAGTTTACCTCCTGTTTGGGTTCAGGTATCAGAAAAAAAATCCAATGCAAATAAATAAAAAATTATATAAACCTTAATTTAAGCTCAGCATGACAAACCAAGAAAAAATTATTCGCTATGAAATTAATGGTGCTCGACGTTTGAGTAATTATATTTGGGGCTCTTTAATGTGTTTAGGCGGTGCTGGTTTTTTATTGACTGGACTCTCAAGTTATTGGAATTTTCAATTATTTCCTTTTTTAAAATTATCTACTATCCAATTTTTTCCACAAGGACTTGTAATGTGTTTTTATGGAATTTTAGGCTTATTTTTAGGTTTCTATATTTGGTTTACTATATATTTAAATCTAGGTCAAGGTTTTAATGAATTTAATATTGAAAAAGGGATAGTTAGAATTTTTCGCTGGGGATTTCCTGGAAAAAACCGTCGTATTGATCTTCAATATCCTATTCAAGAGATTCAAAGTATTCGTTTAGATATTCAAGAAGGTTTAAATCCAAAACGTGTAATTTATCTTCGTCTCATCGGGAATAGAGAAATTCCATTAACTCGTGCAGGGCAACCTATTAGTATACAAGAAATAGAGAAACAAGCAGTTGAACTTGCAAAATTGCTTCAAGTCTCTCTTGAAGGTATGTAGTTTCAATTTTTGTTATTAAATAAAAATTGAAATTTGAATTAAATAGCAATTCCAAAAACACTGTTTTTGGAACCGCCTGTTTTTGTTCGTTTAAGTTCCAAAAACAAAGTTTTTGGAAAAAGAATTGGAAAATAGAGAATTTTTTTTTCCTTTTGTTTATTTAATTTAATTTTATCTATATTTAATATGTCAATAAAAAAAAGGCATTTAAAAATAAGTAAGTTTGTAAAAAAAAACAAATAGAAACGTTTTGTATTATTTTTATGTAAACTTACATTACTGCTAATATTTTTTCAAGCATAGTAAATTGAATAACTAACTAGAAATAATTATTCTAATTATTTCTAGTTAGGTTTTATTTTTTTTTATAAACAAAAAACTAAAAAGGAATTCTTTTTTTTATATCTTTATTTTCTAAATTCAATATTGAATATACTATAAAAACTTCTTGGAGTATATGTTTAATGAATAAGCGAGCAGTAGAACAAACTGGGTTAATACCACGATCTATAATTCGAACTTTTGAACGTTTTCTAAAACAATTATTGCCTGGTGCTGAAATGTTGGTTATTCAAGAATTTCGTATTTCACGTTATCAAGTAATAGTATCTGTAAGATGTTTTCTTACTTTACTTCTAGTTCCGATTATAGTTAATATTTTCTCAAAAACATTTTTAATTACTCCACTTGTTGAATTTATCTGGAATCAAGATTCTAATGAAATTTTTTTAAATAGTTATCAACAAAAAAGAGCATTAAAAGAATTATATTTTTTTGAAGATAAAATATATTTTGAATCTCTTCTTAATATTGAAACAAGTCAAAAAAACGAGAAAATCAATATTTCAGTATTTTCATTTCCTTTTTTGGAAAAGGAACCAACTGTGTTTTTGGAAAACGAAAATGAAAACAAAAATAGAAAGGAAAAGCAAAACCAAACCCTAGGTCAACCAGTTGATCACATCATAGCTCAAAGCACAATACTAAATGAAACGCTATCTTTAGACTCGCCTAATGCGCAAAATTTTGTCACTTCGCTTACTAACGCAACCGCGTTTGGTGCTTTAGCTGCTTCCACTAATGTGGGAGGGACGCAAATAACTAACGCGACACCTTTCGGTACACAAGTCGATAAAGCAGCAGCGTTCGGGACGCAAGTTGTTAATGCAACCAATTTAGGAAAAAATTATCAAAATAAAATACTTGAAATTGCTACTACTTTTAATAAAGAAAGTATAGAATCCATCAGTAACTTATTTGCGGATTTTTTTAGTTTTTTTAGTTTTAGTCTTGTTTTTATTTTAATGAAACCTCAAATTATTA
>BBXU01003156.1:0-13385 GCA_001598975.1 Parachlorella kessleri
AACAAAATCTTTTTTACTTATTTTAGGAACAGATTTATTAGTTGGTTTTCATTCTCCTCATGGATGGGAAGTTTTTTTAGAGGGTTTTTTAAGACATTTAGGTTTGCCTGAAAATGTTGAATTTATGTCGTTATTTGTTGCTACATTTCCTGTATTTTTAGATACTGTTTTTAAATATTGGATTTTTCGTTCACTAAACAAAATTTCTCCTTCAACAGTTGCTACATATCATAATATGATTGAATAATTTAAACTTTTTATTATAAACATTAACTTTTTAAATAAAAAAAATATGCTTAAATTAGAACTAAAGAGGTTCTTATTAAAAAATCAATAGTTATTATTTTATTCTTATTAAATATGGGTCAAATAATAAATATTGAATATCTTTATAGTTAATTTTTTTTTGACATTTTTATTAAGAGGTTACTTTTTTTTTACTACTGATATATTGGAAAATAGAATAGTTACAAAAACAGGTAGTTCGTTATAGTAAAGCATAAGCGACTTGCGTCCTGTAAACTAAGGTGTAAGCAGGTATTTTTTACTTTTACTTTTCTTTTTACAGTTCTAGTTCTTTTTCGTTTCCAGGTTTAAAACCTCTTGTTTTTTTTTTCCTTTTCCAAAAAGGAAATGTAAAAGGAGTTTTAAAAACTCTGTACGTTGCGCTTTTTTAGAAAAGTAAAAAAGAAAATAAAAAAACGGAATAGAAAAAAATCCTTAATAAAAATTTATTTTGTAAAAATGAAAATTAAACAATAATGAAAATTTTTCTAAAAAAATCAATAAAAATAAATTAACTAAATTTTTCTTTTCAAAAAAGCTTTGCTTTTTTGAACTTATATTAAAAAAAATTATAAATAAAATAAATATGATGCTAGACTTGGTGAAATATCCTGTGATTCGTACAGAAAAAGCTACTCGTTTAATTGAAAATAAACAATTTAGTTTTGATGTAGATGTACGCCTCACAAAAACTCAAATTCGAAAACTTGTAGAAGAGTTTTTTAATGTAAAAGTACTGGCAGTAAATACACATCGTCCACCTCGAAAAAATAAACGTGTTAGTTCAAGACTGAATTCAAAACGTGTAATTATAACAATTGGTGGTGATGTAACTTTATTAAAATAAAATGCAATGGATATAGACTATGGCTATTCGTTTTTTTAAAGCTGCCACACCAGGTACAAGACATGGTTCAGTATTAGATTTTTCTGAAATATCTTCTAAAAAACCAGAAAAAAGTTTAACTACTTGGTGGTCTCGTTCAAAAGGGCGAAATAATAAAGGGATTATTACAAGTCGACATCGCGGTGGTGGTCATAAAAAACTTTATCGCGATGTTGATTTTAAAAGAAATAAGGTTGGGGTATCAGCAAAAGTAAGTAGTATTGAATATGATCCAAATCGTAATGCACATATTTCATTATTACATTATCAAGATGGAGAAAAAAAATATATTTTACACCCAGCTGGTCTTAAGATAGGAGATTTTGTAATAGCTTCTTTAAATGCAACTATTTCTATTGGTAACTCATTACCACTAACTAATATTCCATTAGGTACGGAAGTTCATAATATTGAATTAAAACCAGGTGCCGGTGGACAATTAGTTAGAGCTGCTGGTACAGTAGCACAAATTGTTGCTAAAGAAGGAAATTATGTGACTTTACGTTTGCCTTCAGGTGAAGTTCGTTTAGTGCCACAAAATTGTTGGGCAACAATCGGTCGAGTAGGTAATGTTGACAAAATTAATCTTACATTAGGAAAGGCTGGTCGTAATAGATGGTTAGGCCGTCGTCCTCATGTTCGTGGTTCAGCCATGAACCCAGTAGATCATCCGCATGGTGGTGGGGAAGGCCGTGCACCTATTGGTCGTTCTCGACCATTAAGCCCTTGGGGTAAACCCGCATTAGGTGTAAAAACACGTAAACGTAAAAAATTTAGTAATTTTTTAATTCTTCAGAAAAGAAAATAAGAAAGACTAGTAATCTCTTTTTACATTTTATTTTATTATTCTGTGAAAAAATATGTTCATTTTTACTTTTTTATGATGAAAAAAAAGTAAAAAATGAAAGTGTATTTTATTTTGGTGCATTTTTATTTTTTTTCCTGTTCTTGTTCTAGGTTACAGTTTTTGTTCTTCCGTTTCCATTTCTTTTACAAAAATTTAGTTGGTTCCCTTTTCATTCCAAAAAACTGGGTTTTTTGGACCAAATTTCGTTTTTGGCAAAGTAAAAGGAACCAATGAAGTTAGTTCCAAGTTGAAAACCTGGTGTTTTGTTTTTAGAAAAAAACGAAAGAACAAGAACTTGAACTGAAAAACTGGAAAAGGAATTCCGTTTTCATTTTTTTTTAACAAGTTGTCTTTTTTTACTTTGTAAAAAAAAGCTAAGACCAAATGCAATAAACTTTGTTGGTTCAAAAAACTCAGTTTTTTGAAAAGGGAGAAATGCAAAAGAAAAACATCAAAAATGCACAAACAAAAAACAATAGAACTATGGCAAGATCATTAAAAAAAGCCCCATTTGTGGCAGATCATTTACTTAAAAAAGTTGAGCGATTAAATGCACAAGGTGATAAAAAAGTGATTAAGACCTGGTCTCGTGCGTCCACTATTGTGCCTGTAATGATAGGTCATACCATTGCTGTACATAATGGTCGTGAACATATTCCTGTGTTCGTTACAGATCAAATGGTAGGACACAAATTAGGGGAATTTGCTCCAACACGCACTTTCCGTGGTCATGTGAAAAAAGATAAAAAATCAAAAAGATAAATTGATTATGGGACAAAAAGTACATCCTTTAGGATTTCGTCTCGGTATAACACAAAAACATCAAAGTTATTGGTGTACAAAACCTAGAATATCCGCTATTTGGGTAGACGATGCCAGTCTTCTTCGACGTTTTATTCAAAAAAATTATACCGGTGCAGGTATTACAAATATCGAAATACATAGACGAGAATTAGATTATTCATCTATTGCTATTAAAATTTATGCCGCACGTCCAGCATTATTTTCAGGCCGAGATCTAAAATCTTTAGATTCTCTTCGAGACCAATTACTAAAAAAATTAAAAGCATTTTATAGAAAACGAAATTTACCTGATCCAGGTAATATTAATATAAGTCTTTATATTAAACCTGTTAAAGAACCTGATTCTTTTGCAGCTGTACTTGCTGAAAAATTAGTTGAAGATTTACAACAACGAAAACCATATCGTCGTGCAATGCGTCAAGTAATCCAAAAAGCAATTCGTGCTGGTGTCAAAGGAATTAAAGTTCAAATTTCAGGTCGTTTAAATGGTGCTGATATAGCACGATCAGAAGAGTTAAGGGAAGGACCAGTACCTTTACAAACTTTGCGCGCAGATATTGATTATAGTTCAAAATCAGCAAAAACAATTTTTGGCCTGTTAGGCGTTAAAATTTGGGTATTCCATGGTGAACGTTTAAATCCTTTAACCAATTTTTAAAAAATTTTAAAAAAGTATAAATCATAACTTTATATGTTAAGCCCAAAAAGAACTAAATATAGAAAACACCATCGTGGTCGTATGAGAGGAAAAGCCTCTCGTGGAAATACATTGGTATTTGGAGATTATGGATTACAAACATTAGAATGTTCTTGGATTACCTCTCGTCAGATAGAAGCTGCTAGACGTGCTATGACACGACAAGTACGTAGAGGTGGTCAAATATGGATTCGTCTTTTTCCAGATAAACCAGTTACTATGCGTCCAGCAGAAACCAGAATGGGTTCTGGAAAAGGAGCTCCAGAATATTGGGTTGCTGTAGTAAAACCTGGAAAAATTCTTTATGAATTAAAAGGTGTACCAGAAACAGTAGCTCGTGTAGCTCTTCTCCTAGCGGCTTCAAAATTACCAGTTAAAACACAAATTCTTGTAAAGTAAGTATAAAATAAATGGGTTTCTTCATTTTTACTGTGTAAAAATAAAGAATGTGTTTTACGTTTCTTTTCCAGTTGTTTTTCTTTTTCTGTTTCCAGGTTGAAAACCTGGAAATAAGCACAGCGGACAGAGTTTGTTTTTGGAAAAAGAACTGGAACTGAAAAACTGTAAAAAGAAACGAAAAGGAAAAGCAAACTTAAATACAAATAAAAAAATAAATCCAAAAAACAAATTGGCTCATAGTAAAAAAAGAGGGACGTTATGATTCAACCGCAAACTTATCTTCGAGTAGCAGATAATACAGGTGCTAGAGAGCTTATGTGTATTCGAGTACTAGGTGGTGGAAAACAACGAGCTGCTACAGTGGGTGATATTATAATTGCTGTTGTCAAAGATGCTACTCCTAATATGCCCGTAAAAAAATCGGACATAGTTCGTGCAGTTATTGTTCGAACACGCAAAAATGTTCGACGATCCAATGGAACAAGCATTCGTTTTGATGAAAATGCAGCAGTTATTATAAATAAAGAGAATAATCCTCGAGGCACTCGAGTTTTTGGTCCGGTAGCTCGTGAATTACGTGATGGTAATTTTACAAAAATTATTTCATTAGCACCGGAAGTTTTGTAGTCTTTTTTTATTTATTTGATTTTAAATTAAGATATTTAAAAAAGAACAAACTTGATAAAAAAGCAATTTAAAAAAAGAATAATAAATATAAGAGATTTTATATGGTGCAACGATTAGAAAATTTCTATCATGAGAAAATTATTCCACAATTAATGGAACAATTTCATTATAAAAATATACATCAAGTACCGACACTTGAAAAAATTGTAATTAATCGTGGTCTGGGTGATGCTTCCCAAAATGCAAAACTTTTAGAATCTTTTTCGAAAGAACTTAGCATTATTGCTGGTCAGCAAGGGGTTATTACAAGATCAAAAAAAGCTATTGCTGGTTTTAAACTTAGACAAAAAATGCCAGTAGGTTTAGTTGTTACACTTCGTGGTGAACGAATGTATGCTTTTTTAGATCGTTTAATTAATTTAGCTCTACCACGAATTCGTGATTTTCAAGGTGTCAATCCAAAAAGTTTTGATGGGCATGGTAATTATAGTTTAGGCCTAGAAGAACAATTGATGTTTCCTGAAATTGATTATGACAAAATTGATCAAGTTCGTGGTATGGATGTTTCAATTATTACTACATCAACCAACGATCAAGAAGCTAGTGCCTTATTAAAAGCATTTGGAATGCCATTTAAACGTTAATTTTTAATAGTCTTTTTTATCCTTAAGTTTATAATTTAAGATGATTATAAATAATAATCACTTTTTTTTTTTTTCTTCCAAAAATTTTCTTGGTTCCATTTTCTATTCCAGGTTGTTCCAGGATTTACCTGGAACAACCTGGAATAGGTTGAAACCTGGACTAAACAAAGTTTTTGCAAAAGGAAGAAAAGCAAAAGGAAAGTTAAAAAAGACCAAAAACACTAGCTTCTGTTTTTTTTAGATAATTTTATCTAAATAATTCAGATGTTTTTTAAAGTTTTTAAAAAACAATGAAGCTATTCTTGATTAATTCTCTTAATCAAGAAAAGAATTAATAAACAGAAATAATGAATTATGGTAAACGATACGATTAGTGATATGCTGACACGAATTCGAAATGCAAATTTAGCACATAAAAAGACCGTGTCAGTTTCCAAAACAAAAATTCATGAGAAAATTTGTGAAATTCTTGAAAAAGAAGGATTTATTACAAGTTTTCAGATATCTGAAAATCAAATTAATGAATTAATTATTCATTTAAAATATCAGACAACTTTTTCTGATACAAAAAACAAAGTTTTTGGAAAAGGAAAAGGAACCAACGTTGTTTTTGTAAAAGGAAAAGGAAATGGAAGTAGTGGTTTAGGAAAACCATGTATTACAAATTTAAAACGAATTAGTAAACCAGGACTTCGAGTTTACACAAATCATAAAGAAATTCCAAAAATTCTTGGTGGTATGGGTATTATTATTCTATCTACTTCTCAAGGATTAATGACCGATCGTGATGCACGTTCTCGTCATCTTGGTGGCGAAGTAATTTGTTCCATATGGTAAATCAAGGAAAAATTTCGGCTATTGTGTACTTCCCCTTTCACTACCGCCTTTTCCATTTCCGTTTATTTTTCCAGTTTGAAAAACAAGAACTGGAAAAGAAAAAGGAAACCACTGGAAGCCTTCTCCAATTATTCTTTTTATTGCTTTTAAAAAAAGTACTACTTGAATTTTTTGAATTCTAGCTTTTTAGAATTTTTTTAATGCATTTTTATTATTTTTAGGTTTTTACTATTGTTATATTTAAGTTCCATTTTCTTTTTAAAAGCAAATAATGCGTAAAAATAAATACAGTATTTAAAAAATGCAAAAAAAAATTCAAAAATTAAATTTATTAAAAATTTTCATATTAGTTTGTTTATATAAAATAGAATAAGGAGGCCTTTGAATCAAAAAAATAATGATATCATAGAAATGGAAGGCGTCGTAACACAATGTTTATCAAATGGCATGTTTCGAGTGAAATTAGAAAATGGATTTTTTGTTCTCGCGCATGTTTCAGGTAAAATACGACGAAATTATATACGTATATTATTAGGTGATCGTGTGGCTGTTGAGTTAAGTCCATATGATTTAAGTCGTGGACGAATAACTTATCGTCTTCGAACCGTAAAAGAAAAATAAGTCTATAAATGACGAGAAAATAATTATGAAAGTTCGTCCTTCAGTTCGAAAAATGTGTGATAAATGTCGATTAATCCGACGAAAAGGAACTTTACGTGTAATTTGTCAAAATCCAAAACATAAACAAAGACAAGGCTAATGGATTAAAATAAGTTTTTTACTTTTTATTTCACTTCCAATTTTTCACGTTTCATTTTTAAAAATGAAACGTGAAAAAAGTAGTAAGTTGCAAAAATGTAATTTTTGCAAATGAAAACGGAAAGAAAAACAGAACCAAAACTAATTTTATTCCAACTCAATACAAATACCATATCATAAGATCTTATTGTAAAAAGTATCTTTTTTTATAGTTGTGTTAAGCAACTTGTATTAATAAATGAATTGAGTTTAAAACTTCTATTGTTCTTGGTAGTACAAATAAAACATGTAATAATGTTTATAAGATAAAATAACTTGTACCTTTAACAAAAAATTTTTTTGTTATCGTTCGGAAAATCAAAAATCTTCTATCAAAGATTTTTGCTTTTGTGTTTGAATAATTTATTGATTTGTTAGATTAAGAAAAAATATATTAATTTAACAAATCAATAACAAAAATAAAAATAACACAGTTATCTTTTTTGTTGTATATTTTTTAATAAAAAATATACAACAAAAAAGCCTCATAAAATAATTAAAACTAAATTATTAAACTTCAAGGTGTGGTAAAAAACAACATTTATGGCAAAAAAAATTGAAAAAAGCTCAAAGAAAAAATTTCGAGAAAAAGTCGTAAAAGGCGTGGCTCATATACAATCCACATTTAACAATACAATTGTTACTATTACAAATGTAAAAGGGAATGTTTTAGCTTGGTCATCTTCAGGTGCTTGTGGCTTTAAAGGTGCACGAAAAAAAACACCATTAGCCGCAAAACAAGCAGCTGAAAATGCAGCACAAACTTGTGTAAGCCAAGGCATGAAAGAAGTTGCTGTACGTGTAAAGGGTGCAGGAGCTGGTCGAGAAGCCGCTTTAAGAGGCTTACGTGATGCTGGTTTAATTATTACGATTATTCGTGATATAACACCAATTCCTCATAATGGATGTAGACCACCAAAAAAACGTAGAGTATAGTGAAAAATTAATAGAAAAATCAAAATAGACTAATAATTTTTTTAAAATTAAAATAAAAGTAATAGAGTTTTTCAGTAGTAAAAATATCAAAAGTTTTTCTAAATTAAAAGCTTTATTTTTCATTCTGGTTCCTTTTACAAAAATGAAGTTGGTTTCCAAAATTTCATTTTTGTAAAAGGAACCAATTTCATTTTTTTCGTTAAATTTTTTAAATTAAAAGCGCACGTGTATAGTATATGATTCAAATACAAAATAAATTTTATTCCTGTGTTGAAACACGAATTCAATCTCAGGGTGAAATGTATGCACGTTTTCATTTAGGAACATTTTTTCGAGGACAAGCCCTTACAGTTGCTAATGCTCTTCGAAGAACTTTACTTGGAGAACTTCCTTATTTAATTGTAACTAAAGTTCATATTGATGGAGTTGTTCATGAATTTTCAAGTATTCCAGGTGTTCAAGAGAGTGTCCTTGATATTTTATTAAATTTAAAAAGATTAACATTTACAATATCTAATAAAAAATTCAATATATTTTCGAATTCTTGGTTAAAAACTAAGGTTTTTTTAAAAATTCGAGGTCCGGCAAAAGTAACAGCAGCAGATTTAAAATTACCACCTCATTTAGCCTGTGTTTGGCCAAATCATTATATTGCTACACTAAGTTCAAATGCGGAATTAGCTTGTGTATTAGAACTAGCCGTTGTTCATCCAAAACAAAAAATATCTATAGCCAAAAACGAAGTTGGTTCAAAAAACAAAATTTTTGGAAAAGTAACCAACGATGTTTTTGAAAAAGGAAAAGGAACTGAATCAAAAAAAATATTAACTGATTCAATAGAAAAAAATAAAAAAATTTTTTCTTTAGATACTAATTATAGTCCAATTCGAAAAGTAAATTATGTTATTTATGAATTGGATTCAAAAAAAAATTCCGAATATTTAGTTCTGGAAATTGTGACAGATGGTAGTATAGAACCAAAACAAGCATTAAGATTTGCTTTTAAACAACTCACAAAGTTATTTTATGAATTTACACAAATAAGTAAAAACGTCAATTGCTGACGCAACAGTATTTGGTGCTATTGTGGAAGAGAAGTAAGTCGCTAATGCTATAGCTTTCTAAAAACGAAGTTTTGAGAAGAGCAATAGCATTCCGTTTCCATTTCTAGTACCTTCTCCAGTTGTTTTTCCTTTTCGTTCCTTTTCAAAAATGAAAAGGAACGAAAAGGAAAAGGTACTATAAAAAGAACAAAATAACTTTGTGGAAAAGACTGTGGCAAAATAAAAATTCATAATAAATTAAAAACTAACTCTAAAAACTTCTTTAAAATAAAAAATTATTTAATAATTTTTAGCAGCAATTGTAAAACCAATAAGGAGGTTTATTAAGTGCAATGACCCAGCCAACAATTGGAGTAATTCGATCAGGTGGAAGAAAAACAGCCAATGTTTGTGTAAAATTAGTTCCAAGTTCCAGTTCTCAAATTATTGTAAATGGAAAACCAGCGTCTGTGTATTTTCAAGAGAATGCTGTTTATTTACAAAACATTTTAACAGCTTATGAGCTTGTAAAAATTGAATCTCAACTTTTAAAAATAGAAACAAAATATGATGCTTTTATTCAAGTAACAGGTGGTGGATTAAGCGCTCAATCGCAAGCAATTAGACTTGCATTATGTAAAGCTTTTTTAGAAATTTATCCTCATTTACGTAGTTATTTTAAAAAACGTGGTTTTTTAACACGAGATGCTCGTATAAAAGAACGTCGTAAATATGGATTGAAAAAAGCTCGCAAAGCCCCACAATTTTCGAAACGTTAATTTTGTTTATTTTTTACGTTCATTTTTATGTGAATTTTTTAGGGTGATTTTTGTTCCAAAAAGTTTTTTCCAAAAAAGGTGTTGGTTCATTTCAAAATTCATTTTTGGATCAAACTTCGTTTTTTTAAAAGGAACAAAAGAATTGTAAAAAATAAATATTTTCTTTTTTGTTTAAAAAACTTCATCAGTATTGTTACAAAAACGTAGTTTTGTAACAAAAAATTTTTATTTAATTCTTGTTGAAAAAAATATTAAATAAGGAAAAATTTGTAGTATGTCAACAACAACTAATGAAATTATTGAAAAATTAAAATCTATTACATTATTAGAAGCAGCTGAATTAGTTTCACAAATTGAAGAAACTTTTGGTGTAGATGCTTCTGCTCCTGTTGCAGGTGGTTTTTTAGCTGCTCCAATGGAATCAGCAGCTTCACAAAAAGAAGCAGTTGAAGAAAAAACAACTTTTGATATTATTCTTGAAGATGTTCCAAGTGATAAACGTATTCCTGTATTAAAAGTTATTCGTAATTTAACTTCTTTAGATCTTAAAGAAGCGAAAGAATCTATTACTTCTTTACCAAAAGCGATTAAACAAGGAATTTCAAAAGAAGAAGCTGAAACAGCTAAACAACAATTAGAAGAAGCAGGTGCAAAAGTAAAAATTGCATAACTAATTTTTTAACCTTTTTTTTGTTTTATTTTTTTTTCCTGTTCTTTTTTAATTATATTTCTATCGAATTAGTTTCATTTTCTGTTCTTGTTCCAATTCTTTGTTCTAGAAAAACAGGAGGAAAATTACAGAAAATGAAAGATATGGAAAATGACTCGTGTTCCTTTTCCAGTTATTTTTCTTTCCAGTTCTTGTTCGTTTAGAACAAGAACTGGAACTCGGTTGCAAAAACAAAGTTTTTGGAAAAAGAACAAGAAGATAAAAACAAAGTTAGTTCCTATTGTTTTTCCTTGTGTAAAAAGCGCAACGAATTATTTTTAGCGCAGCTAAAAATAAAAGGAGTTTTCAAATATTGAATAAACAAAGTTTTTGCAAAAAAAATGGAAATAATTGAAAAAAATTAATATTGTTAAATTTATTTATTTTTTGAGTCCAGTAGGATTTGAACCTACATTAGAAACTTAGAAGGTTCCTGTCCTATCCATTAGACGATGGACTCAAACGCTAGTTTTTCAATAATCAATATGTTAAAACGCTAGGTGCTGTTCTAAAAATTCCATTTTGTCAAAAATGAAATGGGTTCTTTTTTTAAAAACAAAGTTTTTAGAACACCATGTAATTCCAGGTAAAGCCTGGAACAACATAGAAACGAAAAAAAGGAAAGGAAAGAAAGCACTAGCGTTATGTTTTGTAATACTTTGTTCTTAGAAAGAAAAAAAATTAGTTTTTATATCTAGTATTTAAAGCTATTATTATTTTTTCATTTTTGTATTTATAAAATACATTTCAAAATACTTTGTTTTTTGAATCAAGTCCAAAAATTTTTTGGAAAAATAAAAAGCTTTTTTTTAATATAAAAAATTAAAAGTTCGAATTTCTATAATTATTCTTGGGTAAATCCAAAAACACGTTTAAAAACGTCACGAACTTTATCACCGGAATCAATAGATTCTAATGGATCTTTTCGTAAACGATGACGTAAACATAATGGAATAACACGAAAAATATCTTCTACAGTAACTGTAGTATGTCCTTCAAAAGCGGCTAATGCTTTACTAGCACGATTTGTTACAATATCTCCTCTTAATCCATCAACATTTAATTCTGAACAAATTTGAGATATTTTTACTCTATGATCATAACTTATTTGCACTTGAGGCAGAAGTTGACGTGCTTGAATAATTTGGTTAGCTAATTCATTTTGTGAATCATTATAATTTTTACGAAATTCTAAGGGAGCAGCATCAAAATTAGCTCTTTGTTCTACAATTTGTACACGAAGATTTGGTTCTTTTACTGTTCCAATTTGAGCATGCATACCAAAACGATCTAATAACTGAGGTCTAAGTTCTCCCTCCTCAGGATTTCCAGAGCCAACAAGAATAAATCGAGCTGGGTGACTAATTGAAATACCTTCACGTTCTACGGTATTCCAACCTGAAGCTGCAGAATCAAGTAAAACATCAACTAAATGATCATCTAATAAATTAACTTCATCAACATATAAAATGCCACGATTAGCTTTAGCTAATAATCCCGGTTCAAAAGCTTTTACACCTTCAGTTAAAGCTTTTTCTATATCAATTGTTCCGCAAACACGATCTTCAGTAGCACCTAATGGCAGGTCTACCATAGTAATTTTTTTTGTTGTAACTGGTAGTTTTTCATTCGCTTGAAGTCTTTCACGAACTTCTTGACTCATTAATTCTGGATCTTGTGGATCAGAATTAAATGGATCATCAGCGACTACTTGAATTTCCGGTAAAAGATCAACTAATGCACGCACTGTTGTTGATTTTCCAGTACCACGATCTCCCATGATCATAACACCACCTATTTTGGGGTCAATTACATTTAAAATTAATGCTAATTTCATTTCTTCTTGACCAACAATAGCCGTAAATGGAAAAACTGGTCTTGCTTGTTCTAAAGAATTTTTAATAATTGTATCCATAAAAAAGATTCAACTTAATTTTTATAAATTATTTTTCTACTTGTTTTTATTAGTTTACTAAAGAAAATGTAATATTTTTTACGTTTATTCCAAAAAAATAAGTTATTCCTTTTTCATTTATAATTCTAGTTATTTTCGAAAAGAAAAAACAAAAGGAAAAGAAAAAAACAGAAGTAGAAGGGAAAACATCAAAAAAAAATTACATTTTTAATTTTCTAAAATGTAATTCTAAAATGTAAATAGACGTTCTAGTTCGATATCAACAATTTAAATAAGTATTATAATTCTCTAATTAAATAAAATTATAACCTATAATTTATTTATTAACAATGCCTTTTATTAAAAAACAGATTTGTAATTTTTACAAAGTAAAAACTCATCGGTTATAATAAATTAAGAAAAATAATAAAATTCAAATAGTTTATATTGAGTATCTGTTTTATTGTTACAAGAGAAAAGTATTATACTATTGTTTATTTTTTGTGGTTTTACTTAGTATTTTTTATTATTTGTTCCATTTCCGTTTGCTTTTCAGTTTCCTTTTCAAAAAACGAGTTTTTTGAAAAGGAACCTAAACCAAAAAAGACAGAAAAAGCAAAAAAGAAAAAGAGTTCCGTTTTCATTTCTTTTTAAAAACGAGTTGTTTTTTTTTACAAAGTAAAAAAAAAGCTAAGACCAAATGTAATAAATTTTGTTTTTAGAAGAAAAGGAATAAAATTTAACTCAACTTACTAGGTAAAAAGACACAAATAGTGTTTTTCACAATGAGAAGAAAATTTTATTTGAATAATTCAGTAGTAAAAATTATGATTAATTTCAAAAATTCAAATTCTGTTGCTAATTTTCATTCATTTTTATCTCGTAAAAATGAACTAGCTACAAAACAAATTTTTTATTGGTGGACAAAGCAATTCGTTGTTTTTGGTTTAGGATTTTTCTTAACAACATCTGCACAAGCATATCCTATTTTTGCACAACAAAATTATGAAAATCCTCGTGAAGCAAATGGCCGAATTGTTTGTGCAAATTGTCATTTGGCACAAAAACCTGTAGAAATAGAAGTTCCACAAGCAATATTACCTGATACAGTTTTTGAAGCTGTTGTGAAAATTCCATATGATAAACAAATCAAACAAGTATTAGCAAATGGAAAAAAAGGTGATCTTAATGTTGGAGCTG
>BBXU01003158.1:0-11629 GCA_001598975.1 Parachlorella kessleri
AGAAGATCCTGAATTTGAAACTTTCTATACTAAAAATATTCTATTAAATGAGGGTATTCGTGCTTGGATGGCTTCTCAAGACCAACCTCATGAAAAACTTGTATTCCCTGAGGAGGTTTTACCACGTGGAAACGCTCTTTAATGGTAGCTTAATTGTCGGTGGACGTGATCAAGAGTCTACTGGTTTTGCTTGGTGGGCCGGAAATGCTCGATTAATTAATCTTTCCGGTAAATTATTAGGTGCACATGTAGCTCATGCTGGACTTATGGTTTTTTGGGCAGGTGCAATGAATTTATTTGAAGTTGCTCACTTTGTTCCAGAAAAACCAATGTATGAACAAGGTTTAATTCTTTTACCTCATATTGCTACATTAGGTTATGGTGTAGGTCCAGGTGGTGAAGTTTTAGATACTTATCCTTATTTTGTTTGTGGTGTTTTACACTTAATCTCTTCTGCTGTATTAGGTTTTGGTGGATTATATCACGCATTAGTTGGTCCTGAAACTCTAGAAGAATCATTTCCTTTCTTTGGCTATGTATGGAAAGATAAAAATAAGATGACCACAATTTTAGGTATTCATCTTATCGTTTTAGGCTTAGGTGCATGGTTATTAGTTTGGAAAGCTATGTATTTTGGTGGAGTTTATGATACATGGGCTCCTGGTGGTGGCGATGTTCGTGTTATTACAAACCCTACTATTAGTCCAGGTGTAATTTTTAGTTATATCTTACGATCACCTTTTGGTGGTGATGGTTGGATTGTAAGTGTTGATAACATGGAAGATATTATTGGTGGTCATATTTGGATCGGTACTATAAATATCTTTGGTGGTATTTGGCATATTCTAACAAAACCTTGGGCTTGGGCACGTCGTGCTTTTGTATGGTCTGGGGAAGCTTATTTATCATATAGCTTAGGTGCATTAGCTATCATGGGTATTACTGCTTGTAATATGGCATGGTTTAATAATACTGCATACCCAAGTGAATTCTATGGCCCAACTGGTGCTGAAGCTTCACAATCACAAACATTTACTTTCTTAGTTCGAGATCAACGTTTAGGTGCAAATGTTGCTTCTGCACAAGGTCCAACTGGTCTTGGTAAATATCTTATGAGATCACCAACAGGTGAAATTATTTTTGGTGGTGAAACTATGCGTTTCTGGGATTTCCGTGGTCCTTGGTTAGAACCTCTTCGTGGTCCTAATGGTCTTGATCTTAATAAACTAAAAAACGATATTCAGCCTTGGCAAGAACGTCGTGCTGCTGAATATATGACTCATGCACCTTTAGGTTCAATTAACTCAGTAGGTGGTGTAGCAACAGAAATTAATGCTGTAAACTTTGTTTCTCCTCGAAGCTGGTTAGCTACTTCTCATTTTGTTTTAGGTTTCTTCTTTTTCGTTGGCCATTTATGGCACGCTGGCCGCGCTCGTGCAGCTGCAGCTGGATTTGAAAAAGGTCTTGACCGTGATAATGAACCAGCTTTATCTATGAAGCCATTAGATTAATTTTTTAATCAATAAATGACAATTAAGTATCTTTCATTTTTCTTTCATGACCGAATGAAAGGTACTTAATTTTGTTTAGAGTTATTTTTCCTACAGGAGCATTTATAAAATGGAAAAAAATCCAATGATGTTTTCATATAATTTTTTTGTTGATAAAAAAAAATTTTAAAAAAAAAGAACAACCTCCTGTTAATTTTCTAGGAAACCCATTAAATAGTTATTTAGAATTAGATGTAATTACTGATTTAGTTGAAATATTAGAGTATAAAAATATTTCTACAATTAGTGATAAAATATATATAGAATGGGTTATTTTTTTACACAAAAATTTTCAGTATATTCCGTATAATAAACATATTCATGTTGTTTTGTATTCGGTAGCAAAATGCGAAAATTTTAATATTTTATTTATATTTTTTTTAAAATCAAAATATATAATAAAAAATAAAAATACGGTCCGTCGATTTTATCGTTCGTATGGTGTGGACAAGCATTATTGTTGCTTAAAAACAATTAAACCTGAATTAATAACTAAAATAGATAATTTACCTCATTATTTTTTGTGTTGTTTAAGTAAAGAATGCGTTTTTCCAACAAAATATTTTGATTTATATTTGGTTTGCATGCCATACTTGTTCAATTCAAATGATTTAAATGTAAAAAAGGCATTTGATTCTATAATATTATATTCTTCGATTACTGCCGATAATGATGTAGGTGGGCATCTTTCTTCATTGTATTTTCTTTACAATCAAAACAAAAAATCTCCACCATTATGTAAAAATTTGTATACTAATTTAGATTTTCTATTTTTGAAAGATTTTTTTCATGATTTTTTATTTACAGTTTTAAATTATCAAAATTCATTGTTAAAATCTTATAATTTAATTAAAAATCAATTTTTGTATTTAACTTTGAAGATTATTAATGAATGATAAAGAGCGTTTTTCGGGTAATAACCGAAAGTCTGATTTTTGGAAAAACTTTGGTCCATTTAGAAATTGGGTTTTAGTCGCTTCGATGTTCGGTGTCTTGTTTTGGCTTTTTATGAGAGCATTGTGGCCTACACAAGCCCCCTTTCACGCTCTCGTTCGAAGTCACTACCAGCTACAACTACTGAATCTTTGTCGGTAACTATTCCACGTAGTCACTCAGAAACAACCACTGTACGAACACGGCGACTTTCTGCTCGTGCCCGTGAGTCCTCGAACATTGAACCACCTATTGTTCCGCAACAGAGTCAAGAAATTGATCAAAATGAATTACTTGCTAAAAAATCAGCTAATCAAGGGAGTTTAGTTCTAAAAAGATTCCAGAATGCACAAGACGAAAATTTCCCAAATCTGGGACTAATTGTGTTTTATTTCTTTTTGTTTTTTTAGTTCTATATTTTTTTGTTCTTGTTCCATTTCTAGTTCTATAATTTTAACCTGATACTAGAAATGGAATCAATAATTATAAATGTAAATGGTAGGTAAAAACAAACTAAAAGTTTTAAAAATAACGGATTAAAAAAGTTAAATACAAATCAAGACATAATATAACAAAAATGTTGTTCGTCTGTTTCAATTTTTTACAACAACAGAATGTAATTTAAAATTAAAAATTTGGTTTTTTAATAATTTATTACATATAACTAATTTTTTATCATAAAAAACAAATATTATAGACTAGAGATAATTTGGAACACATTGATTTTTATAAAAAATTGTGATAAGTTATTTAATTAAAGTTTGGAGAGATGACCGAGAGGCCGAAGGTAACGCATTGCTAATGCGTCGTGTGGCAACCCCATACCGAGGGTTCGAATCCCTCTCTCTCCGTTTTTTTAATAATTAAAAACAATTTAATATTTGGAGCTTGGTAGGAACGCTAGTTGCTGTTCTAAAAATATTATTTTTAGAAAACACTAGCCATTAATTTTTGTAACAAAAATTATAAGGTTTAAAACCTATGGAATTATATATTGATAATAACAACTATTGAAATCAATAAACTTACAAGCACATAAAACTTTATATGCAGTTTTATTGACTATAATCGATTCGTCATTTTAAGCCAATTTTGAGCTTCAATATAATTTGTTGGTGCTAGTCGAATAGCTTCTCGCCAATAATCTGCAGCTTTATCAAAAAGCAGCTTTGAAATTTCACTTTTTCCATTTTCTAAAGCTTGTTCACCACGATAATGATAAATAACAGCAATATTATTTAAAGCTTGTGGTAGTGAGGGATTTCTTTCTAAAGCTTGATAATAATAATCTAAAGCTCGTGAATGATCACCATTACTTGTATGGATTAATCCTATATTATATAAAATATAACTTCGATCATAAGCGTCAGTTTCTAATCTTAAAGCTTGGTAATAATTTTGTAAAGCTTCGGCATATTCACCTTCTGATTGTGCGGACATACCATCTCTATAATAACTAAAAGCCTGTTTTTCACGATTGGATGTTGGCAATATTTTCAAGAGAATATCGGCTATAACAGTAAAAGTTTTATCGATAAAATTGTCATTTCTTTGTGATCTTGGCATAGAATAGAATCTCCTCTAATATTTATAGAATTGAGAATAATAGTTTTTCATTAATATTTTTATGATTACCTTTTTAATACTTTAGAATTTTTCAACTATTTTTTTGTTAAAAAAAACACAATAAATCTTTTTTTATTTTGTCAAAAATACATTAAATCTAAGAAAACTATGATATTAATAAGTTACATAAACTTTTTATGTTATTTAAAAGAGTAAAAAGTTAGTAAAAGAAAGTGCCGTTTTATTGTAATAAAACGACACTTGAAAAACATTAATTTTGTATAAAATGTTTAAATTATATCTCGAAATTAATCAAGATCTTTTTGTCCAGGGTTACGTCCTGGGTCATTAGAAAGAAATCCAAAGATAAATAGTGAAACAAAAAAAGTAACTACAGTATATACAAATATTTTTAATGTTAACATAACTTTTTTTTTAATCAAAAAGATTTATAGGCTACTACTATTTTTATTATATCATACAAAAAAATATTAAACTAGTTATTTTGGTAATATTTATTAAAATTTTTGATTTTTCATAAATAAAAAAAATAAACACTGATTTCTATAAAATTAACCATTTTATTATTGATTTTTATATAATATAATTATATTATAATAAAAACAAGATTGCCTGCTTAACTCAATTGGCAGAGTATCGGTCTTGTAAACCGAAGGTTATCGGTTCAACTCCGATAGCAGGCTAAAAATAAAAAAAATTATATAAATCTTTTACTTAGCTTACTTTTTCAATAGAAAAAAATAGACAATAAAGAAAAAGAAGGTTAAAATAAAAAAAATATCAAGACAATTAGTCTCTATTAAATTTTTACTAGCTGGTTTTATTTCTTGACTTATTTTAGTGTTTAAAAGAAAACAACTATTTTTTTTGTCTGTAAAAAATTTTTTATTTTAAAAATAAAAATAGTTAAAAAAACAAATACAGCAAAAAAAAATTAAAAGTACAGAGTATTTCATTATTTAAAATGAATTACCTGTAACATTTAGAATAAAAATAATATTGAATATTTTGTTTATTTTTAGTTCTAAAAAATAGATGGTTCCTTTTATTGTTTTTTTATTTTTGTAAACCAACTTTGTTTATTCCATTTTTTTTTCCGTTTCTTTTTCCAGTTTTTCAAACTGGAAAAAGAAACGATAATAAAAAGAACATGAATAAAAGTATTTTATAAAAATACAAAATATCAATATTTTTTTAGTTTATTAACTAGTAATATGATTAATAGTTAGTTATTAATAAGACAAATTCTATATATTTTTTATGTCTCAAAAACTTACTCTGGAAGATATGATAAAGAGTGGAATGCATTTTGGTCATTTTACTCATGAATGGAATCCACGTATGGCACCATATATTTATGGTGAAAAAAATGGTCGTCACGTTTTAGATCTTGTCCAAACACATTATCTTTTAAAACAGGTTCTTAATTTTATTGAAGAGAGTGCAGCACAAGGAAAAACTTTTTTATTTGTAGGTACAAAAAAACAAGCAGCTCCTTTAATAGCAAAAACAGCTTTAGCTTGTAATAGTTTTTATGTTAATCAACGTTGGTTAGGTGGAATGTTAACTAATTGGCGAACAATACAAAAATCTCTTCGAAAATTAGATGAATATCGACAAGCTGAACAACGTGGAGATTGGAATTTTTTAAAGAAACAAGAAGTTGCTCGAAAAAAACGAGAAAAACAACGTTTAGAGAAATATCTAGCTGGTTTAGAAAATATGAATCAACTACCTGGCGTTGTTATTATTATTGGTCAACCAGAAGAAATTCACGCAGTTCGTGAATGTCGTCAGTTAGCTATTCCTACAATTACTCTTCTTGATAGTAATTGTGATCCCACTTTGGCTGATTGGTATATTCCGGCTAATGATGATTCAGTTTCTGCATTACGTGTTATACTTGACCTTTTCGAAAATTCTATTCTTAGTGGTCAAACACGTTATCGTGAAGATGAGTCATTTTCAAAAACAAAGTTTTTGGAAAAGAAAATTGCAAAACAAAATGTAAAACAATCTTTACATCGTAAAAACTCATCAACAGTAACTGAAAAAAAAGCTTCTAAATATCGTAGCACTAGTACTCGTTTACGTAGTAAACAAGGATAACTATAATAAAAGTTTAACATTAAATTGTAATTGACTTTTTATTTCCAATAAAAAAAATTAAGTTTGTTCCTTATACGTTAATGTAAGTGATTAACGCCATTAATGCTATTGCTTTCTGTTTCCTTTTCCGATTCTTTTTTGTTTTTTTAAAATAAAGTTGATTCCAGTTCTTTTTTATTTTCAGTTTCCATGTTGTTCCAGGGTTTCATTTCCTTTTCCAGGTAACACCTGGAAAAGGAAATGCCACCTGGAATTACCTGGAATAAACGAAATTAGTTTCTTTTTATTATCTAAAACTTTGTTTTAGAACATCAGGTTTTCAACCTCGAATAAACGAAGTTGCTTTATGGAAAAGCAATCTAGTTTCAGTTTTTCTTTAGGTTCCAAAAAAAAAGTTTTTGGAAAAACAACAGGAACGAACAATAGCTTAAAACAACCAGAATTGGAAAAAACAAGAACTGGAAAAAGAATAAACAAAATAATTAGAACAGGAAATACAAAAGGAACGCCCTGTAAAAAGGAGTAAAATTTATGACAAATGTCTGGTTTGATTTAGCTGAAGTTTCTGTAGGTCAGCATTGGTATTGGACTGTAGGCCCATATACAGTACATGGTCAAGTATTAATTACATCATGGATTGTTTTCGCTATAATTCTTGGAATTTCATTACTGGCAAATAGTAATTTAAAATCAATTCCTGAAGGCCTTCAAAATGTTACTGAATATATAACAGAATTTATTCGTGATTTAGCAAAAACTCAAATTGGTGAACACGATTATTTAAAATGGGTACCTTTTTTAGGAACCATTTTTCTTTTATTTTTGTATCTAACTGGTCAGGTGCTCTTGTGCCTTGGCGTATTCTCGAATTACCCAATGGTGAATTAGCTGCACCTACAAATGATATTAATACAACTGTTGCTTTAGCTCTATTAACTTCAGTTGCTTATTTTTATGCTGGAATTAGTAAAAAAGGTTTAGGATATTTTAAACGTTATATATCTCCTGCAGCTTTTTTATTACCTATTAATGTTTTAGAAGATTTTACTAAACCATTATCATTAAGTTTTCGACTTTTTGGAAACATTCTAGCTGATGAGCTAGTTGTAGGTGTATTAATTACCTTAGTACCTTTAGTAATTCCTATTCCTATTATGTTATTAGGTTTATTTACTAGTGCTATTCAAGCTTTAGTTTTTGCTACATTAGCTGGTGCTTATATTGGCGAATCTGTTGAAGATCATCACTAGTTTTTCGGCTTTTTTTATTTTATTTTTGGCTTGTTTTTTCTTTTAGAAAAAACAAG
Organism: Parachlorella kessleri; assembly: GCA_001598975.1. Classification (NCBI taxonomy): domain Eukaryota; kingdom Viridiplantae; phylum Chlorophyta; class Trebouxiophyceae; order Chlorellales; family Chlorellaceae; genus Parachlorella; species Parachlorella kessleri. The sequence continues at coordinate 7,486 of BBXU01003158.1, forward strand.
TAAAAATAATAATAACCGAAAATCAAAGAATTGTTAGAATAATAAAAAAATGCATTTATAATCTTAACTTTAAGATAATTTTGAATTTATTTTAAAGAAAAAATTACTAATATCTTTTTTTACGATCATTTTTACACTGTAAAAATGATCGTAAAAAAAGCTTAAACTGTTTTAGAAATTTTTCACATTTTTAAAAAATTAAACTTACTAAAGATTCATTTAAATGTTTGTTTTAATGTTTTTTTCAAAAAAAATTGAAGTTTGAAAACACTATATTTAAAACAATTTTTGTTATTTTCATTTTTTTGTTAATTAATAAAATTAATTAACAAAAAAACGACTATTAGTAGTTTTTAATTTTTACAGTAAATACGCTGTAGTTTTAAAAAACTTTTAATTAATCCTGTAAATTAAATATTTTTTTTTTTAAGGATTTTAGTTGATTGATTTTCCATTTAATAAGATGGAAAAAAATAGAAAATATTTACTGATATTTAAATTCTATTGAATATCAAAATTATTATTTTCTAAAATTAAATAGATTAAGAATACAAAAATTCTTAATATTATTTTGTTTTAATTTAAGTGAAATCCATACGCTAAAGGGCAAGTGACTTTTGTTTCAAATGCTGTCGCTTTCTGTTTCCTTTGTTACGCCAATTAGCATTCTTTACACTATCGTTTTATGAGGATTGCATTTACAATGTTTCCATTTTTTTACTTTTTTCAAAAAGTAAATTAGTTCGCTTTTCTTTAAAAAAAACTAGTTTTTTTTAAAGAAATTGAATAAACTTTGTTTTTGGAAATAAAAGGAAAGGGAAAAACAAGGATTAGTGTTCTTTTTGGTTTGAACTTTTATTTATATTTTGTCAAAAAAAAATTATTGGAGGTAAAAGAATTATGAATCCACTTATCGCTGCTGCAAGTGTTGTTGCTGCTGGTCTTGCTGTAGGTCTTGCTGCTATTGGTCCAGGTATGGGACAAGGAACTGCTGCTGGTTATGCTGTTGAAGGTATTGCTCGTCAGCCAGAAGCTGAAGGTAAAATTCGTGGTGCTTTACTTTTAAGTTTTGCATTTATGGAATCTTTAACTATTTATGGTCTTGTTGTTGCTTTAGCTCTTTTATTTGCAAACCCATTTGTATCATAAAATTTTTAATTATTTTTTTTCTTTTATTTTTAGTTTTTAAATTTTCTTTTAAAAATAAAAGAAAAAATAGATATAAACCAATTTTTTTAGAATAACTAAAAAAACTATTTTTCTACTAATTATCAAGTTTTCTCATTAAAAAAAATGAGAAAACTTTTTACTTTTTTTAATAATTTTATTTAAATTATTACATTTATTGTGCCATTGTGTTTTTATTTTGTAAAAATACACCAATTCATTTAGCTTTTTTTACGTTCATTTTTTACTGTTTAAAAATGAACGTAAAAAAGACACTGTGTAAAAATGATATAAGAAAACCAAAAAATTTTTATCAAAATAAATCGTAAATTTTTACACAAATTTAATATTTTGGCGCAACAATTTTTGTAGTACTCCTCTTGAATTATTGTTATTTATTTCAAAAATGCTGAAATAATAAGTTTTTTTCAAAAGGAAAAGTTAAAACGTGGATTTTTTTTATTTTTCTATTAAAAATAAAATAAAAATATAGTTAATTAATTTTTCTTTTTGATTTTATTTCTTTTCTTCTTTTTTATACAAAAAAGACAATAATTTTTTATTCTTTTTTCTTTTCATTAAAAAATAAAAGAAACCAAGAGGACAAAAACTCAAAGTTTTTGTGAATAAAAACAAAAAAACAGAGATACTTCTTTATGAGAAGGGTGGAGAAGATATTACAAAAATTTAATATTTAAAAATCTTAAAAGGGGATTTTATGCTTTTCAGCACTTCTTTAATGTTTGCAGGCCATTTTGGATTTAATACGAATATATTAGAAACCAATGTGCTGAATTTGGCAGTGGTGCTGGCCATCGTAATAACCTATGTGGGCGATGCTTTGCGAGGTTTACTTGCAAATAGAAAGCAAACGATTTTAAATAATTTTCGTGAAGCTGATCAACGAGCATCAGAAGCTCAAGATCGATTAAATCAAGCTCGACTTCAATTAGAAAAAGCGAAAACAAAAGCTGATGAAATTAGTCAACAAGCTATTTTTACCGTTGATCAAGAAAAGAAACAAATTATTTCTCAAACTCAAGAAGATATTAAACGTTTAAGCATTCTTCAGCAAGAAACCTTGAAATTTGAGCAACAAAAAGCTCAAAATGAACTTGCTCAAAAATTAGTAAGATTGGCATTGCATCAAGTTCGAGAAAAACTTAATCAGCGTTTAAATTCGTTTATTCATAATGCTGTAAATAATTTTCAAATTTTACTTTTTACGAACTATAAACCGTAACACTGTCGCGAACGCGACATGCGTCCCAATTAATAAAATGTAATGCACTTTTCTTGTATTTTTTATATTTTTTACTTTCAATTTCTTTTCATTTTGTTCCGTTCCATTTTTTTTTCCAAAAAAAAATGGAACGGAACAAAATGAAAAGAAATTGTTTTGGAAAAATAAAAAATAAATGCACAAGTAAAAATGCACATAATAGGAGGAAGTTCAGCATATCATGGTAAAAATTAGACCTGATGAAATTAGTAGTATTATAAAACAACAGATTGAACAATATCAGCAAGAAGTTAAGGCGGTAAATGTAGGAACTGTTTTCCAAGTAGGAGATGGTATTGCACGTATTTATGGTCTTGATAAAGTAATGGCTGGTGAGTTACTTGAATTTGAAGATGGTACAGTAGGTATTGCTTTAAATTTAGAAACTAAAAATGTTGGTGCTGTTTTAATGGGTGAAGGTACCAGTGTTCAAGAAGGTAGTTCAGTACGTGCTACGGGTAAAATTGCTCAAATTCCTGTAGGTGACGGTTATTTAGGTAGAGTTGTTAATTCATTAGCACGTCCTATTGACGGGAAAGGAGAAATTTCTACTACAGAAAATCGACTTATTGAATCATCAGCACCAGGTATTATTTCACGACGTTCTGTTCATGAGCCATTACAAACAGGAATTGTAGCTATTGATTCAATGATTCCGATTGGTAGAGGTCAACGAGAATTAATTATTGGTGACCGACAAACAGGAAAAACAGCTATTGCTGTTGATACAATTTTAAACCAAAAAGGTAAAGATGTTGTTTGTGTTTATGTAGCTATTGGTCAAAAAGCATCATCGATTGCACAAGTAGTTAATACTTTACAAGATCGAGGTGCTATGGATTATACCATTATTGTTGCTGCTACTGCAGATTCACCAGCAACTTTACAATATTTAGCTCCTTATACAGGTGCAGCATTAGCTGAATACTTTATGTATACTGGTCGTCATACTTTAGTAATTTATGATGATTTAACAAAACAAGCACAAGCATATCGTGAAATGTCTTTATTACTTCGTCGTCCACCAGGACGTGAAGCATATCCAGGAGATGTTTTTTATTTACACTCACGACTTTTGGAACGTGCTGCTAAATTAAATGATAAATTAGGTAGTGGAAGTATGACTGCTTTACCTATTGTTGAAACACAAGAAGGTGATGTTTCGGCTTATATTCCAACTAACGTTATTTCAATTACTGATGGTCAAATCTTTTTATCTGCTGATATTTTTAATGCAGGTATTCGTCCAGCAATTAATGTTGGGATTTCAGTTTCTCGTGTAGGTTCGGCTGCACAACCAAAAGCTATGAAACAAGTAGCGGGTAAATTAAAATTAGAATTAGCTCAATTTGCTGAATTAGAAGCTTTTTCACAATTTGCTTCTGATTTAGATCAAGCTACTCAAAATCAATTAGCTCGAGGTCAACGTTTACGTGAATTATTAAAACAGTCTCAATCTTCACCTTTAGCTTTAGAAGATCAAGTAGCATGTATTTTTGCTGGTACTAATGGATATTTAGATGTTATTCCTGTTGATCGTGTTCGTGCGTTTTTAGTAGGATTAAGACAATATCTCCTTCTAAATAAACCTAAATATGGTGAAATTCTTCGTACTACAAATACTTTAACTGATGAAGCTCAAAGTTTATTAAAACAAGCTATTGGCGAATTTACAAGTGAATTTTTAGCTACTAC